>RJWJ010018846.1:0-31038 GCA_004363605.1 Indri indri
GTCTTTGTCCCCCAGCCCCACCCTGCCTCCTGCCATCAGGAATCTCCCATGGGAGCCTTCAGCGGGCAGGAGCTGGTCCCAGCTCTGGTGCCAGCCCTGCCATGGGAATGGCCCTGAAGGCTCGCTGCAGCACGTGTCTGCAGAGCCAACCCTCGGGCACGGCAGTGTCCAGCCTGGTGTCTGGCATCCCAGGAGCTTCCGTGTCCTACCTATGTGTGTGGTGTGCCCCTTCCCCGCACTGTCTGAACTAACTGAAAAGCCATAAAGGGGCTTCCTGCTGGGGACTGTCCTTGGCTCCTCCCGGGAGCCCCCACGTCCCTCCGCCGGCTCCCCACAGAACACTTGTGAAGGGCTCACCTGCTGTCACCTCCTCCTGCTCCCTCAGCCCTGTGTCATGGATGGCGTCCAGGGCTTCTGGTGGGGCCCAGCCTGAGCTGGCTTCGTCTCCACCCTGGGTGTGGACAGGGCAGGGGGGGCACTCCCGAGTTTGGGTGCCTTTCCTGGGGGCCCTGTGGAGGCAACCAGGATTTTCAGGAGCAGCCAGTCAGCAGTTCAGCCTGTGGCCAGGTTCCCATTTGTCACCGGGGTTGACAGAACCAGCCCTGCTTGCTTACCACTGTGGTGTCGGGGTCCGTGGATGGGGATGGAGGAGGACGCCTGGGGAGAAGCCCGGAAGGCAGGGGGCTGGGCTCTTGCTCACGCTGCTCCTGCAGTCTGGCAGAGAGCAGCCCCAGCCAGGGCTCCTCTGAGAGTGCTGGGCAGGTCCGGTTGTGAGGGTGGCTCAGAGGAGACACTCGGGCAGGGCAGGGCAGGTACGTGCCAAGCGCCCTGACCCTCACATCTGCCCCCCAGAGCAGCCCAGCCAGCCGTGCCAAGCAGCAGAGAGGTGGGCATTGGGGGATTGGGGGCTTCCAAGGTCCCAGGTCATCGTGTTGAACTGAGTGGGGCGGGTGGCCCCCAGCCTGCAGCCCCTGGACCCACAGGCACCTGGCGAGGGCAGCAACGTGTGGGCATAACCCAGGAGGCCGCAGGCCTGGCCACTGCGACGAGCAGGAGGGAGAGAGAGACAAGAACGCGAGGGGAACCAGGCGGGGTGTTAGGCCGGCGGTGGTGAGGTGGGCTCCGCCCTCACAGACGGGGACTGGTGCTGAGGACATGAGAGAGTGGGGAGAGTGGAGAGGACCATTTCAGAGCAGGCTGGACCCGGTGCGCGGATGAGCGGAGGGAAGACCTGTCTTGCGCTCTCTCGGGCCCTCCCACCCTCCACACCCACAGCAGAGACAGGAATCGAGGCAGGAGTTGAGGCAGAGTCCGCCTGGCGAGGGAGCAGCATGTGTGGCCTCGGGAGTCCCTCTGTCCTGCCCGTCTCAGCAATTGGGACTCGGGGGGGGGGGCATCTTCAAAGATTCCTGCCCCTTCTGCCCTGACTCCTGCCCGTCTAAGGACTTGATTTGCTGCTTTCTGAAAACGCCGTGGCAGAGCCCGGCCTGGCCCAGGTTGCCCCACCAGGAGCCCTGCCTTCGCCTCCATGGGAAGGACACACGTATAGCCCTCGCCTCCCTCCCCCACTCTGCTTGGCAATGCTCTCCACCCCCCTCGTGTGGACTCTGTTCTTGTCTGATCTCTTGTCAAATTGTTATTTTGTAATGAGCTGCGTCTCCTTATTAAAGAAATGCGCTGAAAGAAACCTGGGGGTGGGGGGGTGTCTCTAGTCGTTTTTGCTGGGCTGCGGTGTCGGGGGCAGAATGTGGGTCAGCATGGCGGGTGAGGGTGGCGAGACAGCCCTGAGGCTCTGGCCTCTAGCCCAGAATCTCCCTTCAAGGAAGCAGCAAAAGGGGCTGAGGCCCCCTTCTCTTCCTGGGGATGGGGGGAGACCAGACTGGCGCTCTGGTGGGTGGTGGGGCCCACGCATCTCCTGACTAGGGACACAGGCCCGTGCGCGGAGGGCTCTGGGGAGGCATGGTGGTGCTGGGGAACATCCTCTGGGAGGAGGCTGGGGGCGAACGACATCCTCGAACTCCCTTTCAGTAGGGCTGGATTTAGGGAACAGCCAGTCTGAGCTCAGTGAGGAGGCGGCTGGCGCTGCAGTACGGGAGCTTGAAAAGTGAGAATTTCTACAAAGTCCTCAACTGCCCCGCTGCAAAGAACTTCTAATGTCTTTGACTTCTGAAGCGAAGATTTTAGGGACTAAGGATGGGGCTTCAGAATTTTTTAGGGGAGAATAGGGCAGCACTGCCCCTCAAGACCAGGAAAGTATTACACTCCTTCCTCTATTCCCACCCCACCTGTCTCCTCACTGTGAAGACAGGCCAGCCCTACCATTTGTCAGTTTATACCATACACTTGTCCTCTGGGAACACCACTGGCTAGACTTGTGCTTGTCCATCAGGTCCAAAGCCATGAGGGGCGGGGCAGGCAAGGCAGGGACAGGACTGTCCTGGTGCATGAGTGAGGGACCAAGAGCCCAGATCCTTTAATCTCGCCTGTCTGGCAGCTTCAGTCCCTGGTGCAGGGTAGGCTGGGTGTCTGGGCGAGGTGAAGGGCACGGAGCCTTTTAGCACAAGGACCAGGATTTATCACCAGGGGGGGTCTCCTGGCTGAGAACAAGAGCGCCTCTGTGCTGGACCACATGATGGCTAGCAGACCTCACGGCATCCAGGCAGGGACAGAGAAGCAGAAATGACATTTGCAGTCCAGGAGCACCTTGCATCAGACATGCTTTTTTTGCCTGTCCAAAAAAAAAGGCCCCAGGACAGGTCTGAATTCTTCAACCATGACATCATGTGTATTTGTTCTGCTGCTGCTTGGGCTACAAACAGCTGGGTGACAGCAGGCGAAAAGAATCTTCCCTCCCTGACCTCCCTCCAAGTCAGTGACCAGGGCTTTCCGCTTGGCAGAAAACATGGGGCTGAGCAGAGCCAGAGGCAGGGCTTGCTGGATGGAGAAGTCAGACCTGAACCTTGGCTGCCCCAGGTCAGACCTGGCCACCCACCCACCTACACACCATGTCAGCAGGCCCGAGCAGCTCCTTCCTGGGCATGGCGCCTTCCTTTTGAGTTAGGATATAACCTCCAATAGCCCCAAAGTCAGCTACATTTGTAGTTCGGAACTACAGAGTGGTTTTGGATCTCTTGAACCAAACAATGAGCTGACGAAGAGCATCGCGCATAGAGCAGAGGACCAAAGGTGATGCCAGGGGACTCCCATGAGCCTGGGAAAACCATCACCCTCTGAACCCCGACTTCCCAGGTAGCAGAGTGTGCTGGTGTTCATCAGGATGGGCCCAACACCCTTGTCGTTTAGCCCTGCCCTCTTCAGAGAAGTAGCCCTACACTTAGTCACTGGAAACTTGGAACCCTGATTTCTTCTGATGGCTCTTCCAGATTTTCCTTGGCCTGACTCCTTAGGAAATGCTGTAATGTTCCCAGAGACCCTGACTGCAGTGATGGGGACTCACCTGTGGCTGTTGCTGGGGGAGAAACCCCTAAGTGGATAGGAGTTGTAGGAAGCTGGCGAGGCCCCCAAACGGTAAAGATGACAAAGTTGGAAGAGGCTGCCCCAGATGTGAGACTCTATAAATCCCATTTCCTGAACCGGGGAGACATAGTCACAAAGTTAAAACACGGTTTTATTTACTCATTTATAAATACTGTTGTGTTTACAGGCATCATATAGATGTGAATATTATTATTCCCAAACTTTCAAACATGGAATACTTAATACTATATAATAACAACCAGTAAAACAAAATCATTCATCTCAGGGTTGAAAGGCCACTCAGAATTGCATAAAAAATACATTCGGTTCACAAAGCGAGTCTGGCTTCCCCTCCCCCCACACCCCCGCCCAGGTGTATTTACAGTGGACTGAAGTTAATCCGCACAACTCAGCTGAGAAAGTTACCTCTGGTGCTTTAACTGGGGGGGGAACAGGTGAGGAGTGCAGGGGGGCGTGAGCGAAGACAAGATGCTGCCACTAAACTGGGAGAGGCTTGGAGACACCAGGCTGGTTCCTCATAAGCTCTTTCCATCCCTGCCAGACTGAGGGCGGGGCAGAGGCAGGAACGAAGGGAGGAGTCCGAGTCTGCCGCAGTCAACCGCACACAGGCCGCATCTTTTCCCAGAAGAGGGATGTGAGGGTGGACCATGCTCCTCTCTTCTTCAGGGAAACGACGGCCCCCTTGGGGTGCCAGCCAGGGGATAGGCCCAACCTTCCCAGGGTTCAAGGGATGCTGGCTAGAAAAGGGGGTATTCGGGATTGCTGCATCCCCCCAGAACCTTCTCCTACCCCTGCAGCCTGCCTCCCAGGGTCCTTTTTCCTCCAAGCTCTACCTGGCCGCTCTTGACCAGAGGACAAGCTGGAACCTGTTCCAGGTTTCAGTAAGGTGGGAGAGAACAGGCGAGGGTAAGAGTCGAGCTAGTGCTGGCCCCAGCGTGTCCCTTGTTCAGGATCGGCACTCTGATCCCTAACTCTGGATTTGGGAGAACATGAGAGGCTCTTAAGAGGCTCCCCACAGTCAGCATACCTTTCCTGAATACTCCTTCCTGCAGGGCAGGGATGGCTGCACTGACACCGATCAGGGGATCAGGTTTGTGCTAAGATGAGCTTCTGTCTTGAGCAATAAACAATGCCAAGACAAAGATGGAGTAAAGTAGACGTGGCTACCCACGGAGGAGTCATGCGGGCCTACAGTCACACCTCCTCGCCGAGGGGCTGTCAGCACACCAGGGAGCTCCGAAACTGAAGGGGGGGTGGTGGTGGTGTATAAAACTCCTCCAGGAGTCTCGGCTGAATCATGGAAAACCTCCTCTCTAAAGCACCCTCAACTCTGAGTGAGAACAGCAGGGAATGATGAGTGTGGAGGGAGACGACAGGGAGAGGAGGGGTAAAGGGTACGTTTATTTTGGAAGGACGTAAGAGCATCCTGATGTCACCTTATCGGGCCACCCAAGTAAAACTGCATTGGAAACATGAAGGGAAAATTTGGAAGAGAAATAACAGAAAACATCATTCTGGCAGATTCATAGTCCCAGATGATAAGTGGATGAATTGGGGAGTGGCTCAGAGAGGCCCTTTGGGGGATTAGAAGGGAGGGGGAAAAGCGAAAGATTTCATTTAATAGAATAATACACTGAATAAAACTGGTTTCTGAGTTCTCATTTCTAATCAAGAATATGCCAAACCTCATTTTGAAAGCTCCCGGCTAGCAAATGTACAGAAGCTAGTAATAGGAGTAATCCCCAAATTGTTAAACCTTTGTAGGAAAGGCCAGAATATTCACTAATAGTGTGTCCTTAGACACACCCACCTCTTATTCACAGTTCTTCTCAAGGAGGGGCTTCTGGGATCATGGGCTGCAAGCCATACCTAGGTTCAATAGTGACGCTTACCCACAACTCCCAAAGGAGAAGTAAACGCATCTTTTACCGTGCAGCCGCTGGCTGGCTGGTCAAGATTCCCTATTTGTTTTCTCTTAGCTCTCAGAGACCACCTCATTCCCTACTAGCTGTGACAAGGACAGTTCCTGGACTGCAATGAAGTTGATCTATTTTCCAATCTAATCAGAACACAAGAGATCAATAGCTATCCCTGATAGGGTCTACTGCTCCTGAGCAGTGTCAATACCCATTAGGAAGCTGATTACAATCTCAGCTCAGCTGGAGGCTGAGGGATGAAGTCACCATCGAGGCAGAACTCACCTCCACGTGCCAAAGCTTTGCTTCTGTGAAACTCCCCTCCTCCCAGTGCTTGCAGCTCCCTCCTGCTCTACGTCCAAAGCCCCCAACCTTCTGCCTCCTTCCACCGCAGCAGCAGGCCACCCCTACTTCCAGGGCCTCTGCCCTTTCACTCCACTCACACAAGTCCTGCAGGGGTCTTGCGAGAGCGGAGTGCTGGCCTATGCCATGTGGCTGTTGGACTCCGGGTTTGTCAACACGTACTGCTTTGGTGGTCTCCTCTGCAGACCTGCTTTGAAGGAAAGACCATCTTGAACAGCACCGGAGCCTCCTACTTCTAATAGCCCAGAATCTAGACGAGGAGCTCAACGGAACTAAAGATCGAGGTTTTTATTGAGGAAAATTCTCATACTGCAGAGTTTAAGACTATGAACCAGCTAGAGCTAAGCAGAAATGCAAGTAGCCTGCTGTTTGGGTGTGAACAGCCAATGCAGGTCACATTTGAGAATGCTGAAGAAAGGCGGTTGAAGAAACCTGTGAAGCAGCAGCTCTATTTCCTATTAAAGCAATTTGTCCACAGGCTGCTTGCAACAAATTGCTTTCTATCCATTTCCCCACGAGCTCCAATTTCCACCTCTGCAGGTTTTAATATTCTTACTAACCCATTAGGAGGGAAAGCAATCGCAACACCATTCAATTACCCTCAATATTAAATTCACTCTCCAACAAGGAGAAGCCAACCTTGACATACTGATGTTAAACAGTTTAAATCCAGAAGAAAACAATAATTTTTGCTCTTGAATTTCTGAAGTTAGAATTTTTGAAGCAGAAATTCCAAGTTTAAAGAAATGTTCTGATCTTCCTAAGAATGAAGAAATCACAGAATTTTAAGCCAAATGGCTCTTAAGGATGATCTGGTCCAACCTCATTTCACAGGCAGGGAAGGTGACTTGCCCAAGGTCACATGGCTACTCAGGAGAAGGAAGAGCTGACCCTCGAATCCGGATGTTCCGACTCCCAGGGTCTTATCTTTTCATGCTGCCTTATTCTGCCCTCAAAGCTGCCTTACTTACTGGGTCAGAGGAACGCACGTCTTTTGGGGATCAAAACCTGCCTTAAAAATCAGTACGTCGACCAAGACTTGCAGCTATAACTGGACCTAGATTTAGGCCAATTACACCACCTGTGATTGATAACTGTGTGCTCAGAGTTACATGCAGACCGGCAGAAACAGTGGGGTCTGACAACCCCTGAGGGAAGGACACCAGGGCCCCTGCGGTGTCACCTCCCTGCTAAGCTATGGGGGAACCAGTGGCTCGTCTGAGGGGTGGAACTGGGACTTGCCCCTTCCTATTGGCCTAGTTGCCGAGTCCTTAGGCTTTCCTTCTTGAGGTACACAGCAGCCTGGGAGGTGAACAACTGGTGACACTTTAACTCGTCTCTTCTCCAGACTTCTGCTCACCTGTGCCCACCTCACGATGCGTGCCAGTACTGTCAGGGCCTTCTCCTGCACCAGGCCTGGCCTGGAACACCAGCCTTTCTCTGAGAGGAGACAGTGTCTGTTTTGGCTAGGAGGGGCTGCAACGGGGTCAGAAACCCAGAGACCTCACGAAGTACACGGCTCTAAGAATTCCTTCCTCTTTCACCTCTCCTTCAACGAAATGCCCCTGCTGGGGGAGACCCAGTCAGCAGTGTACACACACACACACTGTTAAGTGGGGTTTTGGCCTCCTTGCTTCTTGAGTGGTCTAATAAGCACACATTTGTTGGGGGCAAGAAGAATGGGTGAAGTGTTCTAAAACAGAGTTCTGAAACCTCACCAATGGCCTCGGATGGCAATAAATGCATGTAGGTTTTCTTAAACACGGGGTGGGAACTAGGATAGAAACCAGGGAAAGCCCAGAAGAGAAGCAAGTACATCCTGCAGTCAGATAGAAAAAGACAGGGAGGCTCTAGGGAACCTCAAATGAGAATGGCCTGGGAGAGAACCTAGTGTACCAAGTACACCCAAGGCATGTCTGTTCCCTAGATTCTTTGGTGGCAACACCCTGAGATTTGCATAACTCTCCCAGCAGAGACTGGGGTGGGGCTGAGGGTCATCAGATCCTGGAGCTATCTGGAAAAGGATGAGCAGCCCTGGAAAGACAAACAGGCAAACTTCAGCCAGAGAATCTCTGGAATAGCTACATATCATTACTCCCAAAAGTATGGTTCAGTTTTTGAAAAATATAAACTGAGAACAGAGGGGGTAAAGCTGAGAACACTCTCCTTCCATGCTGATGATTCACGTAAAGACTCTAAAGTGACAGACCTGAGCCCACACTGTGGGCCAGGCCTGCAGCTATTCATTCAGCTCGGGCGACCCGGGGCACTCGTGAGCATCCAAACCAGCAGGTGAGGACTGCGGGTTGTGGCCCCTGACGAGAGTAAAGGTAGGGCACTGTTCACTCAGTACAAGGAGAGAGAGACGTGCTGACGCCAGCACAGAGAGAACTGCTGGCTGTTGGAAAACCTGTAACCACCACCTCATGGGCTCCGGTTGATGCAGTTGTGAAGGAATGGTATTTCATCTCTGGGACTAGACCAGAGTTTATCTAATAAAATTAACTGCATAAGAGAAAGTACCTGAAATTACCTAGGATGGTTTACACTTTCATGAGTTCTTGGCCATAGAATCCAGTATTCCTGAGATTGAAAAGCTTATGAATTTCTTGTCACAATGAAGACTTTCTGGCAAGAAAAGTCATCTTTTAACGTGAAAGGGCCATGTGAAGCAGCAGAGGTGTAACGTCACCTAAGAGCTCTGACAACCTGCCTCCAAAGCTTTGGAAAGGCACAAACGGGTTGGAGGGAACTCTCTGAAACCCCTCTACCTGGTCTATCAAATGGAAGAGGGTTGAGGTATAATATTTTCCTAATAATCCAATTTTCTTTACCTGAGAGGAAGGCGTGATTCCCTCTTCCCCAATATCCAAAATGTGTCAGGAGAGTCAGTCCACACCTGTGCCGATTTCCTCCCCCTGGAATGAAGGAAATGCGCATGGTAGAAGAGACGAAGCTTCTTACTCTCATTCAGCATTCCCTGAGAACTGAGCACACAGTCCTCCCATGATAATACAAAGTCCCCAGATGGTAGGAGCCTCTCGAATGGTTGGAAATGGAGGAGAGAATTTTGTATACTCTAAAAAATGGGGTTTTGCCACAGGAGACGTATCTCCTATTCTGGAACTGGTTTAAAGAGCGTGATGTTTCAGAGGTCCAAGGAGAACTATGCTGTCACTTTCAGGAAAGAAATTAACACGCAGTGGTAGTATATGTTAAGAGAATGGACCATTCTAAACACCGAATATTACTGGCAACCCTAAAACGATGAGGATTTAAATGACCTGCACACTCAAAATGAACCAAAGAATAAAACTCCTACAAAAAGAAAATACTATAAGTATTAACATGGGGTCATTAAGAACTAATGGTTTGATTTTGTGCTGGATTTATAGTGTATTCTGTCCAGGTCTGGGCATGATATTTTAAAAGGCTGTTTTTGTCTAGAGGAGAAGCAACAGACAGGAAAAGCACGCGTGTGAGCAGTGACTGAAAGGCCAGGGAGGATGTCAGCTCGGGAAGTAAGGCGAAGGGAGACCAGCAGTGCACGTATCTGAAGGGCTGTCGTGTCGAAGAGCTGCAAAGGGTGGATCTGGACACAGGGAGAATCTGTAGGCCAACTTCAGCTCCTATCAGGAAGAACCCTCTGGTTATTACAGCTGCCCAACTTTCGAGTAGTAAATGCACAGCCACCAGAGGTACCCAATCCTGGGTCAAAGCTCTGGAAGCGGGGGTCCTTAGGACACAACACTAGAAAGCTGGACCACGTGACCTCTGGGCCTTCCCACTCTTGATTCCATGTCTTTCATCAATGGGTTCAAAGTACCTCATTCCTTTAAACCTCTATTAAGCATCATTTCTCCCGTTAGCTTCTAAGAAAGCAAATGTCTCTCCCCTAAATCTAACCAACAGAAATAATCAAATTCACCACTGTTCCTGCAACACAATGGGCTGCTGTCTTCTATCTTCTTTGTCGCCATGTTGCAAATGTCCTCAGATACGATACTTTCACCATGTGTCCTTCTAGCCTGCACCACTCCCTAGTCCATCCCCCACAATCTATCTCACCACCTCTCAGTCCTCCTTACACTGACTTCATTCCTCATCAGGAGCAGGTGCCAGAGTGAAGAGAAGAAAACAGGTCAAAGGGAAGCAAGGCAGACTGGGGTATTCAGAGCCCAGACTTTCTAACAAAGAAAATCATTTCGCAGGGGGAAGATAAGTGGGAGATGAGAACCATGGGCTGGCACTTAGGCCATGGTCTGGCTTTCCAGGGAGAGGGCTGGTGGTGCCGCCACCGAGGCACCAGAGTGATTGATGATTTTCTAGTCTCCAGAATAATGATTTTCCGCGATGGCCAAAGACAAGTGAGGTCAGGTGCTCTGTTCTACCATCGAGTGAGGGGCTGGGGCAGGGAGGAAAAAGTACAAGAAAGGAAAGGAATAAATGAAGCCAGGGCCATCTGAATCTTGGAGAAAGGGCTAGACACGAGGGAGGAATAGGGATTCGGACTAGTCAGGGATGTTACTGGGTCGTTGATAGAAAAAAATAAAAATAAGTCAGTTCCTGAGAGGTGAAGATTAGAGAGCCTCGATGCAGAGTCACTGTCACACTGTCACTGTCACTGACTCTAACAGAAACACAGCTCAGAGGCCGCCTGATGATTAATTCAACATCCTGCCGTTTCTCTTGGCGCCCCAGACAGGATCCCAGGGTGGCCACCGCAAGACTCACCTATGTCAGAGGACACGGGCTCAGTGTAAAAAGCTGAGTACGGGTTTGGGTAGAAGCCTTACACATTAGAACCAAATCCAATGGGGACAAAGTAGCTGAGCAGCAGGAAGCTGGGGGGTCCACGGCTGAGCCTGGTGTCTTCCCCAAAGCCTTCTCCAGATGGCTCAAATGATCGCAATCGTGCTTCAGTTAAATCTGTCATAAAACTTGGGGTGGGAGGGGTGAGAGGAACACGACACTGAGAGTGCAGAGAAACTGTACAGTGCAGAGGTGACTGAAGAGGGTCAGAAAAAAGTGTCCTTCCACCAAAACATCCACTTCTTGGTTGGAAGGCAAGGGCTGCAAAAGAGAGGCAGGGGCAGCAAAAGCTGTCCCTTCCCTCCCTCTCAAATCTGGATTCTAGTCTATTTAGACAGTTTGCTGATGACTCTGATGAGGGCACCATTTTCATCTTTCAGCCTCTGGTTGTCAGATTTCAGTTCTGTTAACACCTGCAGGATGACAGAGGGAAAGGTGTGTTAGAGCCTGGCGGGACCCCCTCCTCTGCCCTCCCTGACCAGGCCAGCCCAGCTAGCAGGGCCTTCTGAGACGGTGTAGGGAACAAACTGTCACCACCCCTTCTCCCAGGGATGAAATTCCCTCCAATCTTCCTATGTATTGAGTTGGTAATGTTAACATTTAGGGAGACCGCAGCCCCCCATCTTTTGAACTAGCTTATTTAGCAGTAATATCGTATTTCTTGGTGTGCAGGCTTCCCATTCCACACTGTATATCCTTTCATTCTATCTTCAATTGCTCTCGTCCTTGGACTCACCTCTAGTCCAGGGAAATTGGGGAGAGTGCCAAAGTGGGCTGGTGAGGACACAGGGAAAGAATTCAGAAAGGAGTGGGGAGGGGGTGGTCAACTGAAAGAGCTAAAGGAGGACACTGCTTCATACCCCGTCAAAAATAAGAACGCAGGCTATCGGGGCAGACCTTGGCTTTCCTGCCATGTGCATGAGATGATTTAAGGGTCCTCCTGTTGGTGTCTTCGGTGGATAGAGTCCACCAAAATTCTCACTGGTCACACTACACATATCCACTTTCAACCACTAAAACCCAGAAAGCTTACAGTCTCAGAGCTGTGAAGTACAGTGAACGCCAGGCATGTATTCAACTCTCCCCAAAGCTTCCCCATTGATCAAGGAATATAAGAGGCTTTATCAGCAGTTTTAGGGGATGTTATCGTAATTCCAGGAAATAGATGCTTGCAGGGCAGGGAAGGGAGTAGAGATTGAATTCTATCAGTTCTGCCATCTTGGATTCTTACACATACTGTTGTCCAATGTATGAAAGGAAAAGTAACAGCCTCAAGTTCCAGCCTGGATATCCGAGTCTTTATTATGTGATCGGGCACTTTGACAGCCATGCAGTACATCTAAAAAAAATCCTAATAGGATGTTGATACAGGTACAGTTTGTGTGTGGGCCCTGTTGGCAGAGAGATCTAGGTTAGAGGGTAAGTACGTCTCCACTATGAAGTCTACAGAAATCTATACCCACATCTGTTTAGTTCAGATGTTCTTTGATTAGTCATTTAAACCTACAGGACCCTAGTGGCAGGCAATGCCCCCAGTAAAGGAGACCTGGCATGAGATGTTATGAGGCCTGTTTAATTCTAGCTCTGGCTCTATTAAACCACTTAGAGGATCTAACTGTACCTTAAGAAATATAATCTTTGTTTCCTCAGTCTCTCAGGGAAGATGCAGGTTAAATTATATATTAAAAATATATGTATATGCACCACAGAGACATAAAGAATTTTTATCAGTGAAACAAAAGGAAAATGCTACTGAATATCTCTAATGTGGAAGGCACTGTGCTAGAGGCTCTCACTAGTGCCTCATGAGACTGATACAGTTGTTATCCTTACTTCCACGAATGAGGAAATGAATCCCAGTACCAGTCCAAGGCACTCAGCTATTAAATGGGAAAGGTAATATTGAACCCAGGTGTGCCTGACTCCAAAAAATCATTCTTTCATTATAGGTGGGGTGGGGTGAAGACAACACACCAAAAACTTTTGTAGCCCAGAAACTGAAATTCCAGTATTGTCATTGTCATTAATGATCTCTATTAGTTTAGGCAGATCACAGGACTTCTCTGTGTTTCTATTTTTTTTATCTATAGAAGAACAAGAGCCTTCTGTTACAAGGTGGGGTGGGGGGCATCCATCATCTGTGGTGAACGTATCTTGCTCTTGCTCTGTAAACTTATCTTACCCTTCCTCAATAAACTTCATTTCACACTTGCAAAAAAGAACAATAATCCCTGTCCTACTCCCTCATAAAGTCGGGACTCCGCGAGGCCCAGGGGAGGTAACTAACGGATGTGGAAGTGTGTTGACGTACATGACGAGCTTTGCGATACTGCGCATTTCTGCCACCACTGTGAGTTTTCCCATGAACGTGGGCGAGCTGGCAAGTAATCTACAAAGTTTACCAAGGCTTTAATCCAGAAAGTATATATGTATAAAAAATTAAGATCCTGGAGAACGATTAGGAGGTTAAATTTTTTAAAAAGTATCAAGAGTTTGAGTCCTTTGACCCTGCCTTTCCCACCTCTACTTCAGCCACAGCAGCTCTGGCCGCCCTCTCTCCTGCCTCTATCCCTGCAGCCTTGCCTGCCAGAACCGAGTGCTCAGAAACTCATTTCAATAAGATTTTTAGAAAAAAATCAGCCCAGAGTGGCCTCACGTTTCCACTTTCTCATCTGCTCTTTAGTGCCTCTCCCTGGGGCCTGCAGCCGGGGTCTCCGTGAGACTGAAAGCCGTATTTCCATGGCAGGGTTCCGCAGGCGGGCAGAAGCCGTGTATGGCAGTGGGTTACATTTCACTGCTTAGCAGCTCATCAAATCAGAACTGAGCTGCTTTTTTTTTTTTTTTTTTTTTAAATGTACAAACAACTCATGGAGCTTTGGTGATTTATTTCCACATTAAGAACTCAAATCCTTGAAAAAAAATTGGACAAGGCAATTTCACAGCTGCAACATGCTATAATTGACATCTTAAGGGAGTGTCAAGAAGTCCAAGAAGTGGAATGTGGAAATCAAGGGGGAAAAAGCCTCATAAACTTCACTCTCCAAAGAGAGGGGTGAGTGAACAGCGTTATCTGATACTCACTTGAAGTTAAAGAATAATTAAATAAGAACACATGGGAAAGTACTATAGAAGCATGAGGCTTAACAAAGCTTTATCATTTTAACTCTCTGGACCTCAGCTTCTTAATTTCTAAATTTCCAGCTTAACTCAGTTTGATGCCTTGGACAAACAAAATTAAGTATGTGTGTTCTCAAATATTACTTCTTACAGGCTTCGATGAGGAATGTGTTCAAGAGGAAGAGGTTCTAGGGGTCCTGAAGCTTCGGAGACCAAGGGCAAGGCTAGCCGTGGGGTGAGAGGGACTCAGAATGAGTCGTGCCTGAGCTGCCTTGCTTCTGACGACACGGGAAGCGAGTCCCCCCTTTATATTCCGTTGGCTTCCTCTCCATGCTGGGATAAGATGACTTCTCCAGGGAACTATTAATTAAAAAAAAGTGGGCAAAATCTCTTGATCACATTGCCTTTTTGGTTTAGTTAACTCATCCTTCTTCTAGGCAGGGGTCCGCAAGCCTTTCCTACGAAGGGCCAGATAGCAAGTATCTCAGTGGTTGCGGGTCATACAGTCTCTGTTGCGACTGCTCAACTCTGCTGCTGTAGCGCTAAAGCACCGGGAGACATGGTAACAGTAAACAAATGAACATGATTCAGTTCCAATAAAACTTTATTTTTGGACACTTGGAATGTGAACTCCATATAATTTTCGTGTGTCATAAAATACTATTGTTCGTTTGATTTATTTTTTGACTATTTGTATGGCTCATGGGCTGTACTGGAGGGTCACAGTTTGCTGACCCCTGCAATAGAAAATCACGTACCAGGCAACGGCTTTCTTTATAGTGGCAAAATCTTACAGCTCTCCGGAGGTAAGCCTTCGAGTGAGAAGTCAGAACGCTGAGAAAGCAGAATGCTGCTCTTCCTCCCTCAGTGGCAAGGCTGGGGCACACGTAGTTGCTCAACAGAGTCTTCTTACATTGTTTAGGCTGCGTTCTTAGCAAGCAGTTGAAACTCTGTGCCAAGTACGCAGACATTGCCAAGTATGCAGACAGCATTATAGTGGCCTACAGCTTGGACTCTGGAACCTGACATATCGGGTTTGAATTTTGGTTCTACCACTTACTCTCTGAGTGATCTTGGGCAAGTTACTTAATCTGTGACTCAATTTTTTTCATATGTACAATGATTATTTTGGGGAATAAATGAGAAAAATCATATGAAGCATTTAGCACGGGCCTTAATAAATGATGACTGTTATCATGGTTATTAACTACTGAGAGCATGAGATCTAGTTTTGCCCCATATCCTGTACTATCTTGCAACAAAGAAGGAAACTAAAAAAACCCCAAACATCTTTTGGGGGTCCCTAGTTCACCCGAAGTCAAATTTTCCAGGAACCTTGAGGCTAACTTTAAAGCATGGAGTTTGCACCTAACAAACAGTGGCTGCTTACTGCCAGGCCATAGTAGAACTTCCCTTTCAATTTTCTTTCTGCCTGTGACAGCAGGATATTAGCTCAGCCCTTATGGTAATTTGAGTGCTTCGGTTCTAGTGAATATTAGTTGCCAGCTACTGACCCTGAAGGCAAAAGCAAACAGGCAGAAAAAAGAACAGGCCCTGGTCAGGGCTAATTAGATTGTTGCTGCAAATTAAAAACTCATTTCAGAGACCCCATCACACCATCTTGGGATGGAAAAACAGTTGTCTGTAAGCTTGTCTTTCACATCCACAGCTAGGGAAAGGCTCCAGTTTGCCAAAAACACATTTTGGTTCTCAGTTGAAAACAAACCCCTTCTCTCTCTCCACTGCCTGGCATCTCCTTTGCAAAGCTGGCCCCATTAGGAAGGGCCTGGCTGTGTTCTGCCTTACAGTCCACACACTTGGGGCAGCAAGGGGCTCACCCCCAGGGTCCTGAGATTTGTAACAGGGATTAGAGGAATGCCAACCAAGGAGGGAGAAGAAAGCAAAGACTATTGCAGAAGGAGGCAAAGAATGCTTATCAAATTCTGCTCCAGTGGCGGGATAGAGAATGTTTTTGCTGGTTGAGGAGTTGGGCCAGGATAGCTCCAGCCTTCTCCACCTAGCAGTGCTTTCAGCTGTGAGGATTTAGTTCTGTCCGGTATCCAAAGGGCTGTGGTTCTCAACCATGGTTGCACAAAAGAATCAGCAGGGGAGTTTTGAAAAAATACTGATACCTGGGTCTCAACCCAGACCACTGATTGTCTGGGGATGGGCCCAGGCACTGGTGTACGTTAAAAGCTCCCGGGAGTTTCTAACGTGCAGCCAGCATTGACAGCCCCTGCCCCAGGCCCAGAAACAGTTTGGAGTCCAGGACCAACCTCAACTGCTCCAGGGGAGCAGGTTGCACTAGGATTGCTGTTGACTAAGAAAGCTCTATCTTCCTTTGGCAGCGACACACCAACGAAATGAGCGTACACGTGCACGTACACATGCATGCCTACGTGTGGCTAGGACGCAAATCCATGTTCAGTCTCTAGGGGGAGAGAAGGTCATGTGGTGATCTTACCAAACAACCCCCGGCCCAGGTGAGGTGTCCCCACTGTCTCCCTTGACCTAGGCTGTTATGTTCCTTTCTACAGTCTCAGTCCCAGCTCCTTCCATCTGCAGATGACCAAACTTTACAGGAACCTGTACACGGAGGCTCTGATGGAGGGGATGAGCCCAGAGCTTCTGGGACCAACAAGAAGACTGAACCTGCCTGGAGCAGTAGAGGAGGGAAGTGAGGTGGAGAGGAGGGGCAAGAACTAGAGCTCCTGGGTGTCCGAGGACTCGACGGACTCCGAGAGTCTGGCCACCACTCGGGTGAGGGCCCTGTTCTCAGCCTGCAGTTGCTCGTTCATCTGCTTCAAGGTTTGAATCTGTTTTAGCTGGTGGAGGTTCTGTAGAGAGTGAGACATGAAGGGGACAGACAAGACAGAGAGAGACAAGACAGACCAGAGGAGAAAAAAGTGGAACAAAGAAATCATGTGACTTTCTGTTTTTGTTTTTAGTTTGCATGCAAGAAAGGAAATGAGAAAGGCAGGAGTCATTAGAGCAAATGGGGGTGTGGTGAGGAGGGAGGGATGATAGAGAAAAGCATTAGGCAGGGGAGAGCTTGTCTGAGATTCTTGGCCAAGGTCTAAATATGCTGAAGGTCAGCCGTATGAATATAACCACCAGGCTCTCAAAAAGCACACGTGGATTGCTTTTGAGAATGACGGCCCACCATGTGGTTTGGGGCCTTCTGAACCAGATCAACACAGTTGAGCCACAGCCTCAGGGACCATTCTTCATCATCACTGGGACTGGAGCTGAGGACTCTGTGTGTTCCTAAATCCAGCTGCTGTCCTTGTCTCTCTCTCTTCCTCTCATCTTCTCCCTATACTTGGTCCCTTACCCCCACTTTTTTCCTTCTGGGCTCTTCTTCTATCTCATTTATTTTTTATTTATTTATTTATTTATTTTTGAGACAGAGTCTCACTCTGTTGTCCTGGCTAGAGTGAGTGCCATGGCGTTAGCCTAGCTCAAAGCAACCTCAAACTCCTGGGCTCAAGCGATCCTCCTGCTTCAGCCTCCCGAGTAGCTGGGACTACAGGCATGTGCCACCATGCCCGGCTAATTTTTATATATATATATTTTCAGTTGTCCAGCTAATTTATTTCTATTTTTGGTAGAGATGGGATCTCGCTCTTGTTCAGACTGTTCTTAACTCCTGAGCTCAAACGATCCGCCCACCTCGGCCTCCCAGAGTGCAAGGATTACAGGCGTGAGCCACCGCGCCCGGCCTCATTTATTTTTTATTTTTAAAAATAAAGCATGGAAAATAAAAGAGAGGTCTGTTATTTAAGTAATTTTTTGTTTTTTGTACAGGGCATGTACTGTTTAGAAGGCTGAAGTGACACATAGCAAAATAATGGTCCTCTAACCTGCTTTGTAGGAAGCTTCATTAGCCCTCCCTGCTAGTTCTCTGCAGTCCAGAGAGCTTGCTCCAGGATCTACGAACTGCTAACCTGCCTCTGACCTACTATATGTGATTATATGCATCACTAAAGTCACAGCTAATTGCGCTCTCCTTGTCCCAGGTCATGCAGAGGCTGGCAGCTGCTTAAAGGTGTTCACGAACAGACTCATACCCTGGAAATTACAGCTGTGCACAAAAGCTGGAGAAACCATAAATGTTCACCGATAATGGAATCTGGCTGGACCAATGTGCTAGTCCAGCCCTTCCTATTTGTCAGTGTTGCAACTGGAACAGAATAATCAGCCCACAGATATTCTTCCTAATATCCCATATCCCATAAGGGACTTAAAGACTTCAATAAATGGAATTATATCACAGGCCTGACTACTCTGGTACTTGTCCTTCCTAAGTGGTCTTCTGCACTATTGAAATTGACGTCATCAGCTCTTTGGGAGGAGGGAAATGACTTTGTTATGGGAATGGGGTGTCACAGAGGAAGACGGACAATCCTGGGGGTTATAATGACTACAGAAAGGTGGCAAGGTATCAGACAAAAGTCTCTCATACCCACATGACGAGAAGGATAGAAATGAAAGATTAGTGGAGTTATAGTTGTTTGGGATGAAGCAGCAAGAAAATGAAAGGTAGCATGAGGAGAAAAAAAAAAAAACAGTGAAAAAGAAAAGCAAGCAGAGACAAACTGCTGAATCTCTCTTTTCCCTAAGACAGAGAATGACCACCTTGGGAAAAAGGCAGGGCAGCCAAACAGTTCCACGTAGCCACGGAGGGTGTGAACCGGGCAATGCTCTTTGCCCACTGCAAGCATCACGGTCACGGCGCAGACAGGAGAGGGAGAGCACAGGGCAGCACATGGGAAAGTTTAAAGAGATGGGCCGGGACCAAATTTAAGAACGAATGGAAAGTCCCTGGCTCTCATCCTTCTTTGCTGTTGACATTGGACCAAAGATTTCAGCACAGTAATTGTCATTGTATGAAGTGGTCCTTGCCTCCTAGGGAATGATATTAAAGACATGAACTATGAACGTGACTCAGTCTAACGTGTGAGCACAAGCGGATCAGGTGGAGGAATGTGGAAGTTATCAGCATGAGGGAGAGAGGCAGGAAACGATCTGGTGGAATGTGCCACAGGAAGCAGTACTGAAAACAAGGCATGGCAAGGAGAGCAGGGAACGGGGCAGGACTAAGGGGCAGGGTTGGCAAAGTGACATTCCCAAAGTAAAATAAAAATACCAGGACCAATCTAAAAGGGGACTGGCTGTGGGGCCCCTCTCATGCAAGGACCTGGGAAAGGAGGGGGCGGAGGTCTGGCAAAGAGGCTGATGCTGAATGGAGATGCAGAAGTCATCAGGTCTGAGGTGGGCACATCCCAAGACCAAGTGCAGGCCTGGAACAGCTCACACTGACATGCACACCCGTGAGAAGGTGGCACGTAACCCTATTCGAAAATCCAGGATGTGAGTAGAGCTTCTGGGAAGAATTCGTAAGTACTTACCTTTCCAAGCAAAGGCCAGAAAGGCACAACCCATCTCACAACCACAGACTACACACACATCTGGGTCAGCCCGTCTCCTAGTCCCCCCATTTCACCTGGCCTTCGTACTTTGTACAGTCAGAAAAATAGGCGCTGAAGTCACTTTCCGTACTTGAGCATCTACTCTATTTTCAAGGGTTCCCTGGAGATCAGTCCCCCAAACTGGTCCCTACTGATTGCTCCAAGGAGGTTTGAGCATCTGTATAAACTGCATATATAACAAACATGGAGACCAACTGGCCTCAAGCTTTGCTGGCTCCCAGATTTGACAGGAGGGTTATCTGTACTGGTGGCTACCTAGTACACAGAGATTCTGGCCACTAATCACTCTAGATGTTGGTCACCCACAAACTATAGTCTGGATGAACAACTTGAGATCTAAATATGCATTTTACTGAATTCCTTTAAGGCCAGTCACACCAATTTTATAATATTTATATCTGTATTTGAAATTTTTGCCTTCAAACAAGGTACAAGCAGAAACAAACTGGTGTGACTGGGGAGGCTCTGGTGCTCCCCCCCCTCAGTCCTCTAGGGGGTGCTGGACGATTTGCAAACCTGGTATTAGGCTTTCATTTAAAATGGTGTTTGCAGGCTTCAGAACTTACAGGAGTTTGTTCTACATTTGGCTTTGTAATTGATAATGAGAATAGTGGCAACTGACTGAATGAGTGGATTTTTTAACTAAAACAAAATCAAATCAGGGTGGGCATGGTGGCTTATGGCTATAATCCCAGCACTTTGGGAGGCCGAGGCAGGAGGATCATTTGAGGCCAGGAGCTCGAGGCTGCACTGAGCTATGATGATGCCACTGCACTCCAGCCTGGGTGACAGAGTGAGGCCCTGTCTCAAAAAATAAAAGAAAAATAAAAGAAAGAAAGAAAAAAAAATTGATCTCAAATCAGCTTATCTATTGGTTTGGGGGCTAAATAGTCACGATCTGGCTCCACCTGATAATTTAGAAAACTGATTTTAGAGTTTTTGGCAAATAGATTATGGCTGAGGAGAGCAACACTTTCATGTTTTAAAATCTCTATTGAGGAAAGAAAAGAACTCATGACCTAGTTTAGGAAATCATAGCCTGATAGGATAAGGAGTAAGAGAGAATATGTAAGCCTGTCTCAACCCATAGGATTGAGAGTAACTAGAACCACAAAGGGGCTTCTGTACTCACCAGTTTAGAATTGGAATAGAAATAAAGACAGACCTCAATTTCTCCAATTTGGACACTTTCTGAGTCTTTGTGTGTGGGCCTGCATGTGACATAGAGTTCCATGACTGGTGGATATAGGCTGGCTTTGGGCTTGTGGGTACTCATTGGAAGGTACCAGCTTTGGCCTCATTTACATTCTCCAGATCAGCCGTTTCTTAATAAGCATCACTGACAGCTGCCTAACAACAGAATACAGATGGTATAACTCAGGGGCGTTGAAAAATGGAGAGGCCCCCATGCAACCAGGAGCTGTGGATATTCATTCATCAAGAACTGTTTAGCCCATCTGGGCACCATGGTACACACCTATAGTCCCAGCTACTCAGGAGGCTGAGGTGGGAGGATTGCTTAAGCTCAGGAGTTTCAGTCCAGCCTGGGCCACATAGTGAGACCCTGTCTCTTAAAAAAAGAAAAAAGAACTGTTTAGCTCTATTAACACACTGCTCTAAGTGGAAGAGAATGTGGTTAAGTGAGATGGGACCAGGAAAACCAGAAGATGGAGAAGTTTAATGCTGTTTGGGCATACTGTTCTATCATCTCAGGAAAATCAACTACTTATTTCTACTTCTTGCTGCTTTGAATCAACTTGGAAGATTTAAAGTGTTTGAGATATAACCAGGCATTGCTTGGAATTCTGTATGAATATGATCAGTTACAGCCTTCATATTGTGAGTAGGGAATGCAGGGGCAGGGCTTGGCATTTCTCCTTCATTCTGGAATTACAAAGAGTAACAGGATTATGAGCACTGGATCTTGCGTGAACTATGACCTTGTTAGGCCTTTAAAAAGTTGTTTTTTTTTTTTTTTTCCAGTAAATAACCAACCCTTTTAGGCCGATGGAACAGTAAATGTCTCTCCCAAAGTGCTCCAAGTACATACTAGGGTTGCTTACTCATAGAAAGACACTTGGGGATCTGCCTAATACTGTCCCGGGGCTTCTGTTTCCCAGCTAAAGAAACCTATGTTTCACCAGATGAATGCTTAGCATCATAAGATCCTTGAAGAAAGAAGAAAAAGCTGAGCAAGTGCTAAGTGACTGTGGGCACAGATGCCCCGAAATCATATCCAGGTGGCTGCCCTGACCAGCTCTAGATGCCCCCCTTCCACAGCAGCTACTGACTCCTGTGGACAGACTGCCAGCTCTTAGCACTCCAAACTGCTCAGGATGGCAGCTGTCCATCAAAGTGGCTAATGGAGGTGATGGTCACTGCAGGTCATGGTGAGGGGAGAGAGGAGAGCAGTCAGCTGTGAAGCGTATCTTACTCTGGGGGAAGAGTGCCAAGCATTCCTGAACATTTCAGGGGAAATGGACTGGGGCAGGATACGAAATGCGAATAACTTGTATTCTACTGCAGAATGGCTTGATCTGTGTTCCGCCCAGCTCAGGGCTGGGCTGGGCTGGGGAGGAGCAGCAGGGAGGAAAGCCTCTGGCCAGGCTCGGGCTTCTCCGGGCACCTGATGGGAGGCTCCGCAGAGCTGGACAACTTGTTCTTGCCTCCCTATCTGGCCTCTGGAGGGTGAAGACGTTGTTTAAAAACCTTAAGAGTTCAACTCAGGTTTGTCTGCACCCTGCCAAGATCTCCCCTTAAACCAAAGACAGCATTTGCTCCTAGAAGGCCTTTGAGGTGGCTACAGTGGATACCATGTGTGACAAGAGAGGCTGAGATGGCGGAGGAGAGGTGCCCACCTCTTCTTCACACATCACAGCTTCTTGAGGTCGTTCAGTTTGTAGTGAAATTTGGAGGGGAAGGGCCTGTGCTCAAATGTCCAGTCTTGGCAGGCATTCAGAGAACAAGTACACGGAGAGAAAGAAAATCTCTTCCTACCTTCATCTCTTCCTCCATTTCTGACATTTTCCGCTCCAAGGCTCGCCTCTCCTGTTGAGGAGTAATGAGACTATTGAATATCTAATGAATCTAGAAGGGAGTCAAAATGCTGCCTCCTAGCTGCTACGTGATCAGCAGCTTCATGGTCAAAGGGTTTGTCTACTGACTCAGGCAAACATTACTTGGGAGATTTGAGCAATATCTGACCCACACTTGTGGATGGAGCTACTTCACTGATAAAAATCACACTACCTAAATCTCCTATCAGAAAATTAGAAGATATATGGAGAAGCAACTTGCTAATACACAGAGAACCAGGGTTCATTTTATGCAAGTTGAAGATTTCATGGAATTTCAAATGACTGTAAGTGACTAGGGCCCTTGCTCTCTGTTATCAAAAAGGCATCATTATCTCCAGTAACGCTCCTCCTAAATTCCTAGGGAGCTTCTCCTCTGATGATGGGGAGCGGATGGTAAGGAGGTAGACATCACTGAGATACCAAGGGGGTTTGGTTACAGGCCAAAGGAATAAAACATAATAAAACTTAGCTGCTTTTCAAATTAAATGGACAACAACAGGAGAGATGGGAACATATTATATCCCTAGGGTCAAATCAAAGCTAGCGTTCATCAATAAATCTAATTGAATTTTCCCAGTCTATGAATGTAAAATCCCAGGATAATATTCTGAGTGCAGTTGGGAGGAGGTCAGCAATTGAACCAGAAATCTTCCCCACAGGCAAAAGAGTGAGTGAAAATCTGTGTCGGCTCATGTTTCAAGTCATAAGACCTAAATCAATGGCAGAGGGTCCTGCTAAAAGCCTCCTTTCTTTTTTTTTGCTTTTGTTATTTTTTTGACTATATTTACATTTCACAGAATGAAAGCCTCCTTTCTGTTCAAGGTAATGGGAAGGGTAAGGAGACCTTGCACCTGAATGTGGGTGTGTGCGTGACGATTTACAGTAAACCACAATATATCATGGGCGTGTGCATGGGTACGGTTCTGCCTACAGGCAGAACAGCACGTAGGATGACCTTCCAAGGACCCTTCCCACCCTAAGACTGGAATATGTGGAAAGTACTGACCATCTGAGGAAGCCAAGAGGACCAGCAATCAAATTACTGCCCACAGTCAGAAGAAAGGAATTTATCATCGAGCTGGGAATGGAATGTGGCAGAACTCCTGCCTTCTTCAGATGAACTTTTTCCATTGGCACAAACAACAAAGTTAGAGAAAGTCAGAAAGAACAGATGAAACAGGGGGAAAAGAGATATGCTCATACCCGTTTCTCCATCTCCAGCATTGATGATCGGTCAGAGGTCTTCTCTTGTTTCTGCTGGTGCGAATGCAAGGAAAACAGTTGTTACTAAGTTGTCCCAGGGCGAGTGGGAAGCCCAGTCTGGTGCAGCTGCACCACGGCACACCCAAAAGTAGAAGGTAGGGCTCTGGGCTTCCACTATAGCAGGGGCCCGAGCCAATCGATTCTGAGCGGTCTCTAAGCCTAACATTATTGCCTCTCTGAAGTTTGCAGGATTCCCACTGGGAAGGGGAAGGCAGTAGTAGTGTTCCCCGAAATTTAAAATACTCACAAGTACAAAGACGTTACTCACAACTCTCTAACACACACGCACTCTCTCTAGGTCTTCGATACCAAGACATTCTTAAATCTCACCATCCCTCTCCCCTCTTCTTTCCATGAATAATACCACAAACTCAGAGGAGATGGAAAAAATGGAAAGACTGGGGAGGCCGGGCGTGGTGGCTCATGCCTGTAATCCTAGCACTTTGAAAGGCTGAGGTGGGAGGATTGCTTGGGGCCAGGAGTTTGAGACCAGCCTGAGCAACACAGTGAGACCCTCATCTCTACAAAACACAAAACAAAAAATTAACTGGGCATGGTGGCGTACACCTATAGTACCAGATACTTGGGAGGCTGAGGTAAGAGGTTGCAGTGAGCTATGATGATGCCACTGCACTCTAGCCCAGATAACAGAACAAGACTCTGGCTCAAAAAAAAAAAAAACATCTCCTTTCTGCTATTTCTTTCTTTTTTGGGGAACTGATGCCAGTTTTTCTTTTAGAGCAGTGGTTTTCACATGTGGGTGGGCTTCCAGGGGTTCCTAGGAACCCATTCATGGCTTCTACCTTGCTTTGAACAGAGCAATTTCACTTTTATCTGTTTTATTAATATATACTGGGCTTCCAGATAAGGTAATATTTTATTTGAATAAAAGATTTAGAATGTTTATTTTAGATCGTCTTTGACTTTCAATTTAAATTTTGCAGAGGGGGCTAAAAGGATTTAGTCATCATAGCTAAAAAGCAGAATAACCTCAGGTAACGACCTTGCCTTACACAGGGGAATAAAAATGAACCCTTACATACCTTTTGGCCTTAACATCACAGAATGGAACAAAATCTCTTATATTCAGTAGATAGTTAATAAATACAGGTGATTATTATTTTTATTTTGCTTAGTGCCATGCACAGACAACATTTAATTTATGCTGGTCTTCTTGCAGAGGTTTCTTTTTTCAAAAAATTAAGGAATAGCCAGAACTAGCAGCAAAACTAAGAATTCTGGCTCCTGTCCTGTTCTGTTCTGAAGGTCATGGCTGTCTGCCTTACACTGTGTCTACTATGACACAGAAGGAAAAGAGAAAATGCAGAAACAGATCCTGCAGCTTGTTCACGTCCTCATACGTCTCTCTTTCCTGAGCCTGAGGAGTGTAGAAGCTGTGATGACTTCACTATTTTCAAGGTTCGCATATACAAAGAACTAGTTTTTTGTTTGTTTTGTTTTAAATTTTGACCCCCTTAGAGTTCAGGTGGCTCTTTTACGTAAAAACATTGTGTGTGTTCACGTAGTAACTGTTTCCATACAAACGTGAGAGGCTGACAAGCCCTCCCTTTGCCGTTCTGCCAAACAACTCCATTTTTGGTAAATAGCAGAGACTTGGTTTGTAGCACTATCATTTATTCTGAATTTCAATAACTTGTATTTGGCAAAACTAAGTATTTAATATATTCTGACACACCCAGCAAAGCAGTTGGCTGGAGAGTAAATGCTTTTCCCTTGCAACTGGAAAGGCTGATTTTATTTTCAAAGCCCTTTGTGCAAGGCGATGTCAGCAGCCTATCAGACCGCTCACTGCTACGAGGCACAGGCTGGTGGAAAAGCCAAGCAGCCCTAAAGGTCAAGACATGCTGTCAGAAGCTTCTGCCGAGAAGAACGGGAGCAGGTGAAGCAGTGCACTTCCTGCAGTTCCTTGTGTGACCGCTCCTTAACTTTCTGCGAAACAGCCCTAGTGACAACTGATGTGAGCCAGCAGATCTGTATTTATTAACCACTGCTAATATGTGGTACTGTTCAGATAAACGTTAGACCCAGACGTCTCCTGAGAGTCTGCCATGAATACGACATTTTTGGCATGGCTCAGTACTGTTGAGGTGAAAAGAGACCACAAGGTTTATTGAATCCATCTCCCTGTCTTACGGTAGGGTTATAACTGTGTATTTTTAAATTTTGTAATAGGTTTAGAGACCTACTTTTCTCATTCCACAAAATCACTTTAAGCCTAGTTATCTATCTGTGCTGCATTAGGTCTCAGAAATTCCCAGTAAGAGCCATGTTTGGCTACTACAGCCAGGCAGAGGGGGGCCTCTTCCAAACTGACAGGCCGCTCACAGGACAGGCCATCTACTTCGTGCCTCGTCAGGCACTTCTCTGGAAAGTGCGGGTGTCTCAGCTGTCTTCCTGGGATCCTACGCAGTTCTGTGCTGCTGTCTTCCAAGAGCTGGCATCTCTTTGCTCATCCCATTCTCAAGGAGTTGCAAGAAGATGTTTAGAGGGTACTCAACCCCTTCTGACCCCCGTAACCCCATGTGTTAGGTACTGTACAACTCTAGCATTTTAGTCTTTGTTTTTGGATTATATTACATTGCCCCAATAATTAGCCACCTCTGGTTTTCATTTCATGCGTTCCTGGTAAAGAAACGTTTTTACTTCAGTTCAGCTTTTGAAATTCTTAGTCCCCAGGCATTCCAGGAGGGCAACAACTCGATAGGTTTCCTATTAACTCAGCAATAACCTAAGACAGCTTTCAGCCGCAGGGTTTGTTTCACTGGTGATGAGGTTATTACCTCCAGCACCCTCTAAAGTAGCAGTCCCAGTCCCCAATCTTTGTGGCAGCAGGGACTGGTTTCATGGAAGACAACTTTTCCATGGATAAGGGTGGGGGGTGGGTGCGGGTGGCGCTCAGGTGGTGATGTGAGCGATGGGGAGTGGCTGTAAATACCGGTTAAGCTTCGCCTCACCCACTGCTCACCTCCTGCTGTGCGGCCCAGTTCCTTGGGGTGGGGTGGGGAAGCGGAGCTGAGGCAGTGATGAGGAGCCTGGTTGCTAACAGGCCATGGCCTGCTACGGTCCCGACCCAGGGGTTGGGGGACGCAGCTCTAAAGCATCACCTAATTAAATCAGGCCTAGCAATGAAAGGAAATGGTTGGTCTGGTCTTTCTGCCACTAATGTACCTTATTCCTAGGTCAAAAGAGAGTCGTGGCTTGGGGAGACAACGTATGCTACAGATGTTTGCTTTGGGACTCAATCCTACGTTCTAGCACCACCTTTGCCCTTGATTTGTTATATGACCTAAGCAAAGCACTTACTTCTGTAGGCCTAATTTGCTACCTCTTTCACTAGGTTTAATAGCGTCGTGCTTACTCCCCTCCGAGAGGTGAAGTATAGACAAATTGAATTGAAACATGATGAACAAGACAAGAGAAACTGTCTAGGACTAGCCTTGTGGTGCTGGTTTGTACTTTTCTACTAAAAAAATAAGTAGATGATGATCTAGAATATTAATTAGTAGCATTCAGACCATCAGGAGTTGTTCACTGAATTATCAGTTTTCAATTTTAAGTCAAACACTGACGGAACCCTAAAATCAAATTAGAATCTAAGAGGCTTCTATCTCGCTGCCTTGGCGTGGGCCTAATCTCGACTCTGTCTTACTGCTCATCCCTTAGACCCCTAGTCCAGCTGGACTCCTTACCTCCACCCCTGGCTCCCGTCCTTTTTCTTTTCCTTCCCCCTTACCTGGGCCATCTTCTCAAGTTTGGCTTTTATGTCTGCTAGCTCTAGTTGGGCCTCTTGAAGTTTTGTTTTCAGTTTTTGGTTTTCGGTCAGGGCACTCTCGTACAGCTGGGGGAAGGGAAAAAGAGAATCAGGTCACCCACTAGGTAGGGCTTCCAGAATTAGAACCCATAGTGGTTCATCACATGACAATGCCTGGGGCTCTGCGCTCCAAGCCAGCACTGTCTGGCAGACGGAAAAGATGAAGGAAGTCTAGGGAGCAGAGCACACTCAGCCAACTGGTCTCTTGCTTCTTGAAAGTGATGAACACAAAGAGAATGATGATGCTTCAGCTTCATTACTGTTAATCTCTGGGGAAAAACAGGCATTCTATTTTCTCCTATTTGCATTGCTTAAAAGTGGGCCTCCCCATACAAAAGAGAATTATTTTTTTTGGAACCACGCTAGCGTGTATATTGATTTTAGTCAAGTTCTTCTTAACAAAACAAATATTTTCTTAATGAAAATATTTTTTCCTGGTATCTCAAGCACCTGAAGGGGAAGGTTTTCAAATCTACTCCTGGAACTAGGGACTCTTCTACAAGAACCAAAGGGAATGAACTATGAAGTGATTTAAACCCTCTCCAAATTCAGATGATGATGTTTTTTTTCCTAACACCAAGTAGTATTTAGCTGATAGTCACAGGACCTTAGCAGAAGCACATATTTGTTAAAAATAACGGCGTCTACCAAATGATTCTCAGAAGTTCAGACAGACAGCATTAGATTTTTTTACCCGTTTTATAATTCTTAATTTCTTACTTTTTCCTACATCCCTAAATATTTGATTCTACCCATATATTTACTGCACCAAAAACAATATATGAAGGGGTCTTTATCCAGCTGGTTGAAGAGGTGAAGCACACCCAGAAACCTGCAACGAATTAGTTGTTACTTAAGCATCTTTTCTGCTTACTCGGAACTACAGGGATTTTTCTACACTGAGGGAAAAGGCTGAGAGGTTTACATGTCACCCAAGAACAGAAAAATTTTAAAAAGGCCCTACTTTTTTATAATCCTTGTTGCTGTCCTCTTCTACACGGCTGGTCAGGGTGGCTAGACGGGCCTCCCGGGCCTCCCGACGGGCTCTTGCGGAAGCCCGGTCCCCATAAGAATCGCTGGTTGCAGGGTTACTACCTGTAGATTCCAACCTGTGGGAGACAGTATTAAAGGTAAAAATTGGTTTCAGAACAAAGCAGTTGGGGGAAGATAATGCTTACAGGTAGTTTGCGCCTTTTCTAAGCAGTGTTTGAGAGCCCTGGACAGAAACAATGCACAACATTCCTTCCTTGAATTTCACTGCCAGCATTCCCAGACCTCAGGGCTAAACTCATGAGCTTGGAGAAGGAGGCAGGCCCGCATTTGCCAAGAATGAAGCTTTACTTGAAAAATTGGTGGTTTGGACCCAAGTGCTGACTTAAATCTTAGAGCTTTTCAAATTAGTTTAGGGTTGAAAAGCTTCCCTCAAGAGTGTGCTTTTAGAAGTAAAAGTTTCTTGGATTTCAATGGCTCTTGGAAAATGATTACAATGAGCTGTCAATGAATCAGAAACATATGGACTTGGAGATCTGAGTTTGAGGTTGAACGGGAGTGGAATGGCCACTAGGATGTGGTATGCATGCCTTTTAAGTGCACCACCGGTTTCTGGAATCCCAAACATTTTGGGGGTACCAACACAGTGCCCAAACAGCTAGTTTCCTACCCTCTTATCTATATTCCATGTCAAGACTGCTGTGCTTGTGATTAGAATTTCTACGTCTTCTAGCAATGGAGCTCTTAGAGCCAGATGGTGGTTTATTTCCAGTATTGGTAAGTTCGTTAGGGGAAGGGCCTCAGCTGCTTGCCTGTTCGTGTACAACTATCACGCTGATCCTTAACGCTGGTTTATAATTTTTCTTGGACTCTGCTCTTCCAAACTAAAACGTGGCACACGTGAAACTGCTCTGTACAAACCAGCTCTGCTCTCCATCCTGAACTGGGGTGAAAAGTCACAGCTGTGGAACTTGCATTTGATGCCCCTGTCCTGCGGTAGTTATTGCCACAGCTGGGGGTGGGGGAGCTAAGTACTAGATGAGGTAGAGGAGCAACAGGAATGACACAGAGAAGGGCTAGGCTACACAAACAGCTCCCAAGGACGCTAATGGCCACTTTTCACAAAGTCCCACATTCTTCAAAACATTTTTCCTTTTTTTTTGTTAACAGAAATCTCTTTATTGACTTTCCTGATTATAAAAGCAATACATGCTTGTAGAAAGGGTTAACAGTGAAGTGTCTAAAGTAGAAAGTCACCCCATAATTCTCCGAAGAAATAATCACTATTAGCGGTTTAGTTCATATCCTTGCAGAGCGCGTCAATGTTAAAATACATAAATCTATAAATAAAGTCATAACACAGTGCTGTCAAACTCCTCCTCCTCCCTGTACTTATCACTATCATTGTGGGCATCTTACCATGTGAGTAAAAATAAATTTGCCTCATTTAAAAAAAAAAACAAAAAACTGCATAATCTTCTATTTCATGCTTGTATGATTATATAACTAATCCTCTATTGATACTTATATTTTTTTCAGGTTTTTTAGCTACTATAAACAATGCTACAATGAGCAGATGTCTATAAATCTTAGTGCCTTTGTCCAATTAGTTTCTTAGGATAAATCTTAGAAGTATAACTGTTTGGTCAAGGCTAAACATATTTTAAATGTTTATATATACATTGCCATACTGCCCTCCAGAGAGGCTTAATCCTTTCCAATCCAATAGGAGAAATATAATCTCATTGTCATTAATTTTAATATTTTTTAAATAATTAGGGAGATTCAATATCTGTTTATTTACCTTTGTTTCTGAATTGCCTATTCACAATCTTCATTTAGTAGGGTAATCATCTTTTTCTTGTTATGTTGGAAAAGCCTCCTACATAGGATGGTTTTTAAAACTGTTTAACATAGGCTGCAAATATTTTTCTCACTTCACTTTTTGTCTTGTATATAGTGTCTTTTACAAGCAGAGATTTTAGATTTTATAAATTTGATAATTTTTACCTTTATGCTATCATTCTTGGAATGGTCTTTCTTATATAAAGATTATAAAATCTTTTCATCTACTAACTTTAATGTAAAACCCTTTTCCTTAAAAACAGTAATCTATCTGAAATTGGTTTTTCTTTCTTTTTTTTGGTTTGGCTTGAGGGAAAGCTATATTTTCCCAAATAGATAATCAGTTGTCCTAGTGATCACTTACTGAATAATTTCTTCGCCACAGAGATGAAAAGTCACCTTACACACATGACATTGTGGGGGCTGGGGACTGTGTTACATAGATCTCTCTGCTTATCCTTGAACTAGTGCTTCACTGTTTTAATCACTACAGCTTTACAGCATATTTTGAATTCTGTGGGGAAAATTGCCTTTCACAAATGGCCATTATAGTATAACAGAATTCACAAAATATTAACTACAGAAAAATACCACTTTCTACCAATTTTGCAAAACTAAGTCATTTTCTGCTAAGTTAGATGTAAATTATTTGTCCTCCAGCTGGTGCCTGGTGAGAGGGCAACCAGAAGAAGAATACATGTAAAATTTAAAATATATTAATAAGGCAGAACCAGCTCAATTACCAAACAATTTAGGAGGAACTTATTTGCCTTATGCTATCCCACAACTATATCTTCCCCCAATCTCTTCTTAACTTTCCATCAGAGGAACAG
>RJWJ010018847.1:0-31063 GCA_004363605.1 Indri indri
GGAGCCCTGGGGCATCATCAGGAACAACTCCACACATGGAATGACTGTGCTAACATCGGCAGGAGTAAAGAGGAAATGCATCAGGTAACTTCCTCTGCACAATGGCCAGAGACACTCAACACAGCCCCTTAACATGGAAAGGTAATGAAATAATCATTCTGGCACCTCCAAACAGCCTGTTTCTACACCCGGCTCCGTTCTGATCATCTTTGGGCCTCCCCAGTCAGTGGCTGGCATTTCCAGGCTGCCCACCCTTTGCTTTTCTGTCTCCTTCTTCCTTCTCCTTTTTGCCTAGACGCTCTGCTCAGCAAGAGGCCCTCCTGGCCAGAGAGATCACTGCACCAATAACAGCCCATGGGAATTGCACAACAGACATCATACATGCACAGATCTTCTATTTAATAATTCAGGAGATTCACATACATAACACCCTGGAGTAAAACCTAGCCCATGGCCTTCAGAACCAAGACATAGTGGTATCTTATTTCAGTTCAGTCTCCTGCACTGGCTAATTAATTTGGCTTTTAAAAAATTTAAATTTTTCTTCTGTTTAACAAATAGTACATAGTTTTTGTGCTTCTTTTTCTACAATAACCATAAAAAATGAAAATTAAAATCACTCAAAATCCTACCATGTACGTTAACATTTTGGGGGTTATTTTTCCTTTTTCTGGTGTGCACACCCATTCTAATGTTTTATAATCTGTTTTTGCATATAATACTTTCCTTATGCCATCAAAAATTCTTTACCATATAGTTTTCATGGCTGCACAGTATTTAATCTTATGAAAGTACTACAATTGATTTATTCCCTTCTTATACATATGGGATATTTCTTTCTTTAATACCACAAAAAAAAAATCCTCATACAAAAGTCATTTGCCATATCTTCAAATATTTTGTCAGACTAAATTCCTAGAAATGGAATTTGTTGGATCACATATTTAATGTGGCAAGACACTGTCAAAATGCCTTCCGCTGTGGTTACACTAATTTTCAAGTGGTTGAAAATTCATGAGGTTACCCTAACTTTCTGTACCTTGAACTTTGCTAGTATGATTTTTAAATCTTTGCCAATTTGATAGGCAAAAAACCAATCCAAAAACCCACTTGTGCTATTTGTCATTTCATCGCAGCAATGCTGAACGTTGGCGGTGGCGGTTCTGACCATTGACTTTTGAAAATTGATTGGTCAGAGCCTTTGTCCATTTCCCTTCTGGTGTATTGTTTTCTTATTGATTTATAAAATTTATACACTAAATGCTAATCGTTTGTCACATATGTTGCAATTTTCCCCCAGATTTTTTGCTCATTTGTTTTTCTGTTTCTGTTTTAAGTTTCATTCCATCAAATCCATCTTTTTCTATCTATATTCAATGATATATTTTAAAGTCCTTCTCTATTTCGATATTATTTAACTACTCACTTATTTAAACTCTATCACACTGTTTAATTTTATATTAAACTCCTTAATCTATCTGATATTTTTGTTGGTTTATGGTATAAATGGTGGTATTTGGGGTAGGAGGAATCTAACTTAATTTTCTTTTCCAAATAGTTAACCACTGACTGATAGATGTATTTTAAAAAGTCTTTCCTTCCCATGTTGATTTTAAATAACTCATTTATTATACACTAAAGATTCTAATTTAAACTAGAGTCTATTGACTATTTTTGTATACACATCGATTGCTTCTATTTTTGCAGATCAATAACACGTGCAGATATCTGGTGATACCAGTTCCACTCCTCTTTGTCAAGTGAATTACTTAGTCAATTATAAGAGAAGTTTCATTGGCTTTTTGGTTGTAATTTTATTAAACCTAGACACTAAGGATTGGAAATGGAATACTGTTTTTTATTATCTTTTCTAACTGGTTAATCCCAATTTAAAAAAAGAAAATACCTGTATGGAAATCACTAGCTTACTATCTTGCTCTTTATAATTTTCCATTTTCCCAGTTGATTATTTTGTTTGTTGCATTAGGCAATCATAGTACCTTTTTTTCTTTTTAACTTTGGTTTCTTATTGCATTGGCTACAATTTTTAGAACAAAAAATTATAGTGAAAATAGCGAAGATCCTTAACTTCTGATTTTGACAGGAATACCTCCAGCATTCCATTAGAAAGGAGGGTTGACTATTAGTATTAGACTATTCTTTGTCTTACTGAGTTAGCATATTCCGAGAGTAGAATTTGACTTTTATCATTTTTTAGCACCTATAGAGATTATCTTTTTTTTCTTTGCCCTTGTAATATGATCAATTATGTTAATATATTTCCTAATATTAATATTAAGCCTTCTTGGAAAGAATCCAATTTGGTTATGTTGTACTTTTTTTTTTTCCTCAGGGAGACAGAGTCTCGCTCTGTTGCCCAGCCTAGAGTGCCATGGTGTCAGCCTAGCTCACAGCAACCTCAAACTCCTGGGCTTAAGCAATCCTACTGCCTCAGCCTCCCAAGTAGCTGGGACTACAGGCATGTGCCACCATGCCCGGCTAATTTTTTCTATATATTTTTAGTTGTCCAGCTAATTTCTTTCTGTTTTTAGTAGAGATCGGGTCTTACTCTTGCTCAGGCTGCTCTTGAACTCCTGACCTTGAGCAATCCTACCACCTCGGCCTCCCAGTGCTAGGATTACAGGTGTGAGCCACCACGCTGGGCCAAATTAGGCTTGTGATATTTATATTCATAGAAAAAAGTGATCATTGTCACATTTGGTTTTAAGGTTATGATAGCTTTTTTAAGTGATTGAGAAGATTTCTATCTTATTTCAAAAAATACTTTTCACAGCATGGGACTGATCTGGCCCACGAGTTTGAAAAACTTGTTAAATAACTTGGGGCCTTCTTTGGAGATAATCTTTAACATTTTTTCAAATCATTTTATGGTTATTGTGCTTTTAGCTTTTCTGTTTCTTCTTGGATCAACTTTGGTAATTCTTATTTGTGAAGAAAACTAACTAGAATATTAAGGGTATAAATATAGGATTTATATATATTTCTCTCATATTTTAAACTTGCCATATCTAAGGTAATAGATTGTCCCATTCTGAACTCCACGCAGTATTAAAAATATACAAAATATTTTGGATTTACCAATTCTGTTCTTTAATTATTTTGCTTTATGGTTCTTTGGTGATCCTAGTAATAAGTCTTCTTGAGAAATGTGATTCTTTATATTCTGTTGTATTTTAAACCCCAAATATAAATGCCACAAAGACGTTGCTCTTTCTTTTCTAAAATTCTCACCACTATACATTTCTCATCATGGTTTGTAACTATGTGTTTATTGGTGTGATTGATTAACGTGTGGCTCCCATACTCGACTATGTATTCCAAGAGGGCAGAAGTCATATATGTGCTGCTTACCACTGGACGCATGGTCTACAGTGACTGGTGACAACTATTTGTTGAAAGAATGAATGAAGAATGAAATCATAACGGAAGTGCAATCTAGCCCTCTCCCCTTTTCGTGGGGCCCCTTGTTTGCTGGCACCTAAGGAGCCCACAAACCACTCACCAGCCCCATCAGCAGCCTCTGGTGGTTATCTTCCTCCTGCAAGAGGGGTGTTAATCTTGGCTCTGAAATTAAACAGAGCAACAGTCAAACTCTAATAGTTTTCAGGAAATGGGTTAGAAGGAAGAAGAATCAGCCTGGGTTTCCCTTCTCTGTTTCATTGGGAATACATAACACTTCCCCCGATAGGATAAAGAGTTTTCATTAGCTGAGGGTGACCTTGTCCCACAGCTGACACTGTCACTCAGGTGGTACACAGAAAGCTCTGTGAGACAGAGGGAAAGACTGAGAAAGGAGGAAAACAAGGAACACATTTCCCAACAGCAATAGGCTTTAGCTTTGATTTTTCTTCAATACTAAAACTCTCCACTGACGAGGGGAAGTAAGTCCTCTCTTAACCCTAAGGGGGCCATAAACCAAGGGACAAGGCTCAGTGGAAGGATTATGCGACCCCTGTAATTCAGTGACTTTGGGAGTAATTGAGTTGAGGAGACCAATCAATTACTGCTGCAAATAATGCTAATTGGCACAAGTTATCAGACTGAAAAGTGACTAGAACAACATGGAAAGGTGATATGTAAGGTTAAATCAAAAGGTACTTTCTCCACCATGATTTGCACTGCACTAGCAAGACTGGAGGGGCAGGCAAACGGTCCCGTGGAAGATCTGCCCTGACGCTCCTCTGACCCCACCCTCGTGCTGTTTTTCCTCTCCCAAAACCCGAGGCCCAGCCCCAAGCAAGAGGGCAGAACTGCCCTGCTCAGTGAGCCAACAACTGCTTCTGGAGGGCACAGATACCTCTTGACCCCCAGGGATGTATCCTACCTGGATCCTATACAACCCTCATGAATAAGATAAAACAATTGAAAACGTGAGCCCAACAGCCCTGAATTTCACAGAATGTCCCGTTTCAGGCAGTGGCAGCATTCTTCATGGGAAACTAACACAAGCAAAGCACGTGCAAGGAAGGGGAAGAGTTTCCTGAAGTGCAATAAGAAAGAATGTGACAAGTAACAGGCTGCAGACAGTCCTGACGCCCACGCGGAGCAGGAGCAGCTCTCTAAGCGAGGCAGGAGGGGAGAGCACAACAGACCCCTGGCAATGCAAGGAGGGGGGCCCTGAATCACACGCATCCACACACCTGTCTGGCAGGGCAGAACCCTGGCTTCAGGCGTGGATGGCCTGGTAACGGAGGCAGAGGCAGGTCCCGCCCCCCCGCACCCCCAGCTATTCAGTGAGCCCAGGTTCTGTCAGCCTGGCTGGACAAGGTCACCATCACGGTTCACCGGGCTGCGTGCACAGCCGCAGGATGTGCAGCAACGCACTGCATGAAGTAATTTCCGTTAGGGTCACCCAACACATGCCTAAACCATCCAAGCCCATAAAATAGGAGTGGGATATACAACAACAGCACATTGAGTGAAGGCTGAACTTTATGAGGTATAAAAATGTTCCCGTGACAACTACGAAAATGCTTGTACTGGAATGTCCTCGGCATTCCCCTCCCCCATTTCACCTGGCTGAGTCCCCCTTGTTCGTAAAGACTTAATTCAGATGTCACCCTTCTGGGAAGCCTCTCCCAACCTCCCTCCCGCCTTCAACCATCCCCACCCCTGACCCAGCACCCAGGGGTTGCCTAGGACCTGTGGCTTGGTTTAGAAGCAACGTGTTAGCATTTCTCCCGCACACACCAATGATAACGCAGCCACCTCAAGTACCCACAGGCGCTAAGCACTGTGCTAGGTGCTACCACATTAACCCATCTACTCTCGTTTTCTCCTTGCCTAGCCCTGAGGAGGACGACGCACAAAATGGATAAATGACTTGCCCAAGAACACACGGTTAGCACGTGGCAGCATTGGAATTCAAGTCCAGTTTTGTCTGGCTCCTGAGCCCCGTGGCTCTTCCCAAAGAGCTGCACCGTTTGCCTGGAGGCTCCTCATTTTTTGTACCCTTAGGACCCTAGCCCAGTGTGTGCCCAAGTTTTAACCAAAATGAAGGGTGCATAAGTTAAAGACCCTGTATGGTCAGACAGCTGGACAGAAAGCAGCACCAAGCCAAGGGAATTGCCAAAGTGATTCCTGTGGGTACAGCCAGAGGGACGTTAGTTAGATCAACTATGTGATAAGAAATAATGGAAACCAGAGGACAAACACCCGAGGACTCCTTTAGCAAAAGCACATTCAGCAGCTGTCCCTGAAGATCCTAGTGCCCAGACAGACATGGAAAGAGCAGTGCGGCCACTCTGACAGGAAGATGCTAAAGGGTGCTGCCTCCTTTACGCCACTGGAAGTAGTTTTCCTGCCAACCCACAGTGGAAGGGAGAACAGTGTTACAAAGGACACACTGACTGAAAGCCAGAAAGCTTCAATACAGGTCTTTTCTTACCCAAATTCCTCGCTTCTAGGTTAGAAATCACCCTACAAAGAAATTAGCTATGTTAGTCACACAGAAAGCATTTATTTAAAAAAAAATTTAAAGCCACAACACCATACAAAGATATCCTCCTTTGAAAACCCATAAAACCACCGCACGAACTGTTCTCAGGCTGCTGAAAACCTCAAAAACTTGTGTCAATGTAGCAAAAACCACATTAGGCAATTATAAAATTTCAAAACCCTGTAGTGCCAACAACAGCAATAATTTAGAACAATTGCAGCTCTCAGTTATTGGGAATAATGGGGACAGAAAACAGAACAGAGGTTGGAATGGGGCCTATACTTTCAGCACTCTGAGATGACTCATCTATCCAGAAAATATGCTTTCAAAATAAGAGCAAGCTCACCAGCCCACTAATACTTAAAAAAAAAAAAAAAAAAAAAATCAACCTACTGTCTGCCCTTCCCCCTAAGGAGCTCACTTAATAAAGAACTTTCTTTACCACTTATACATTGTAAATCATCCATCCCCAGATTGCAAGTCTTTGAGGTTTAACACATGAGCTTTTCCCTCTAGAATTTCCAGCACCAAACTCCAGAATAGGGCCCAAGTGCCTGCATTCACGAAGTTGATGGTATCATTTTGTTGAGGATATCCAACAAAAGCAAGCCACTTCCATGAAAGGTTGCCAACAAGGTAACTGTAAAAGTTAACTATCTTACAGATACAATAACCTTTAATTTTACTTACTTTATTGCATCATCAAGAATATTCCTCACATATGCAGTGGATCTTCTTTTTCCTGTTTTCTAGGAGTGAGAACATGTCAGGAGTATGGAAGGTGAAGGTTTTGTGGATGACTTTTTTCACATCAAGGACATAATGCAATATAGGTAAGAACTTCAGAAAGAAGAAATATACTTTCCAGGTAATCAGAACACCTAGATTTTTAAAAAATGTTTTAAGAAACATTTTATCTGAAAGAATTGCAGATCCATAGGAAGTTACAAGTCAACTATATGTTATATGCAGTACTCGACTATATACAACAATTCTACAGAGATCTCAAGTACCCTTCACCCAGTCTCCCCCAGTGCTTGTATCTCGGATAACTGTAACACAATAGCAAAATCAGGAAAGTGATATTGGCACCCTGTGTGTGTAGTTCTATGTCATTTTATCACATATGCAGATTCATGTACCACCACATTCAAGATACAGAACTATTCCATCACCCCAAAGATCTCCTTGTGCCACGCCCACATAGTCACATCCACTCTCCTCCCCCCAACTGCCCCAACCCCTAGCAACCACTAATTTGGGAGCGCCTAGATTTTTTTATTTAGTAAATCAATTTTTAACTATAAAAGTAACCTGAGAACACATCCGAGCCATGGATGTTAATTGTACTTCTACTCTGAAGGTGCTGAGCGTCCTTTAACTTCCCTGCATTTCAGTTTCCTTCTCAGGAGAACAGAGATCATAGGAGCACCTGTCTGCAAATGACAATGTCAAAGTGCCCAGCCACTGGGAAGGGCACTGCAGACGTCAGCCAGCCTCACGTTTTGGAGGCATCCCCTGCACCTAATCCAGCACCCTTTGGCTGCTTGCTCTGTTCTCACTGACCCGCACGTACCTCTTCAGTGATCAGGTTGTGCCATTCTCTCCTGACCACGCTGTTGTTATAGTGTAAGTGTGGCTTGGTGTACTTAACATATTCTAGGTTGGAGTTCAGTTTTTCCCAGTAGCCCTTAAAACTGTGCACCTGTAGGAAACAAAAACGTGAGCAACCTTAAGAAGCAGTCCCTGTACCCAAACTACCCGGCAAGCATCACGCAAGTCTTATTTCCCCAGCTCTCACGTGGCAGCTTTTCTGAGTGAATATTTCCCATGAAGAATAGCATTCTCGTCCCAACAGGAAGAGTCTTGCCTTCCCACTTCACTGTCTGTCCTCTTTTTATAACACAGAACTGCTGCTCATTTCCCAAAACCCATAGGACTTCCCCGGTTAAGGCTTAGCAGGGAAGCCTATATTAAACACATCAAGTCATTTCCTCCCTAGGGACCCATTTTTATGACTTAGGTTGTGTCAACAGTGCCATGTTCACTCAGAGAATGTTCATAACATTTGGAGCAAGTGGACGAGCTTTACTTTCCTGCTAAGCTTACTTAATTCCAAAGATATCTTTCAAAACCTAGGAATCAAAAAGAGATGAACTAATTTTACATTCAGTTGTCAATACTCCAAGACAGAATTTGTTGGCATGCTATCTAGGTCTTTGATTTATTGATATAATTGTACTACCCTGAAGCAAGAATGTATCCATTGTATTCATTTTTAAACGAAAAATACAACGTTAATACATTTAACGTTGAAGGATACACTGACACAAGTAGTTTTTAAGTCAGTGAAGACAGGTTTATGATACATACTTTCTTGCCAAAATATGTGCATTTATAAAAGATTTGACTGGGGCCAGGGGTGCAATGTGTGGCTATAAAACAAAGTGAGCTCTTGCCTGCTATGGTGACAGACCTGGCTGAATTGCAAGAAAATAAGAAAACAAAACACACAGCAATAGAGAAAGATGCTCTAGTGTTGAATAATAGCACATCATTCACATTTTTAGTCAAAGGACAGTCACAATTGGTTTGGAATGGATTTTGGTGTATCAGTAAAATGAGTTACATGGTAATATTAACACTTGCTGTTTTCGAAACCTGAAATGCCCATCCAGCCAACATCCCTTCTCCCAGAGACAGAAAAACTGTTTCCAAGAAAGTCTCCCTTCCAGGGGAGATAAAAACGAACACTGGAGCCAGGTCTCGCTGCTCACTTGACCTACCTTGCTCACCTTTCTTTCCTTTTCCATTTGTTTATGATGAATGTACCTTTATCCACCCTCCTTTGTATGGGGGGTGGGGGTGGGGAACATAAGATAAATCCTGCAGACACTTGGCAGCATTAGGTCCCTGACCGGAAGTCACTACAGCTTTCTGCTGTCTTAATCTGGGTTCCAGCACAGTAGTGCCAAAAGCCAGAAAACGAATTGGTGTTGTGGCGACATCTAGTGGCCAATTAAGCTATTAACGCTGCCTGCTTTGCCGCAGGAGTGCCATGATGCAGTTCACACGGACCTTGCCCAGGACAGCACATGGGAGGGGAGAAACTCAGGTGCCCTCTACCTGTCTTCTGGCCTCGTCCCGTCAAGCCCCTGTCCTGACGTTAGAAGACCCCACTCATACTTCCTCCTTACTCCATTTAAAAATCCCTTTCCTCATTACCTTTTTGGGAGGAGGGTTCCTTTTTAGTTTTATTTTTAATTGACAAATAAATGTATATATCTATGGGTTACAATGTGATGTTTTGATACATGTATACATTGCGGAATGCTCAGACTAATTAGCACATCCATGTGTCAGCCAAGAATAAAAAATACACGGAGCTCTCCACAGGTTTACGGGCAGGCTGTGGAGGGGCTGGAGCACCCTCTGCCTGCATGGAAAAGGGAGCCTGTGGTTGTATAAGCACTTTTCTGGGGAGATGGTCTTGTATCAGATTTTCAAAGAAATTCATGGCCTAAAATAGTTTAAAACCACAGAGTTAGAAGGAAAAGGATCTAAATTTAAAATGAACAGAAAAATCTATATTTAAGTAAGAAATATTGTTAGGCAAAAGCCCCAAAAATATTTTCACATGAATTTATATGTCTTTCAGGGAGGCCACTGGCTTATTATAACAACATCTATAATATTTGAGAGAATACCAGAAGAAAACAATTAAATGTATATGTCACTATTTGGTATCAACTAGATAATTGAGGCAATTTTTTAAGCTATGAAAATTCACAGAGATCACTGTAAATTGGAAAGTCTATTTGGAAGCCTGGGAAATTGACACAGCACAGGGGACGGAAATGGATTTGAGTAAGTGAAGGATAAGGAGAGGATACTCCAGGTGGGCCCCTTGGGATGTGAGCAAAGTCTGAGAGACCAGGACATGGGCTCTGGGTTTAGATCAGAGGCAAACAGAATAAACAGATGACAGCACTTCATTCTCGGCAGTGAAGATCACAGCCTCTTGTGTGTGGCTCCCAACCTCGGCTGCCCATCGTAACCATCCAGGTCCCACCCCCAAGCAAGTTAATTGGTTTGGGGTGCAACCTGAGCCTCATGAGTTTTACAGGTTCCCCAGGTGATCCTAATGTTCAGCCAGGACTGAGAACACTGCTTGAGCACGTCTGAGTAATCCCAGTCACCCTCCCGCCCTCAAATGTGTTACTCTACCTATACCTCCAGCTTAGAGGCTGATAAAGAACCAACTGTCTGAAGACTTGTGATTGCATGGTTTAAAAACAGGAGACATGGTTAAAGATGAGCTCAGAGCCAATCTTTGAGGAATCCTAAATGCCAAGTTAACAGCAGCATGCTCATTAACCCAGAGAATGAAAGTAGCTCCAACATAACATGTTAGATGTTGTAACCTAGTATGGAGGGGAGAGTAGGAATTTGAACAATCACATCCTAACAGCCAAGGCGCACCATCTCACCACCTAGGCTCAGGGAGAACCTGGCAGCACAGACAACCACTCTAGCAGTCCACTAGCACTCATCCAACCAGGTGAATACTGAGTGCCATGTGCATCAGGAACACCAGCACCACAGGGAAGGCCGCGGCAGCCCAAGAAGCATATCACCAGCTACTTGAAAAGAGCTCATAATGCTTTAAGAAAATAATGCATAAAAATGCTTTATAAAAAAAACACCCCATGAATTTAGCTACTTCTGGGAGACTCTGGTATTAGAAATAATCAGATGCTCCAGGAATGACCCAGGAGCATTTTCCTGCACAAAGGAGAGTTTTAAATTTTGATTTTGAAAGAAGGAAAATTATTCCAAGTCTCTTCTTCAAAAATAATGTCATTCTGTCTCTTAGGAAGACATGAAGTAATTGCCAAATGCAGCCCATCTCAACTATTAATTGAACAAAAGGATCAATGGGTTACACCAAGGGACTGTTTCCCATTTATGATTTAGATTGCCAATTGATCCAAAAACAAACAAAAGCCCTGTGGTACTGGCTCATCTGCAAGTTACTGCCAGAAAAAAACATCTGCCTTTCATTTCTAAAAGGCCTTCTGGCTTTGGTCCTACTTCTGCTGATTAACCAGCACCTTCGTACAGGAGAGGAGGCCAATTCAGAGAGAACACTTTATTCTGTGTGCCAGGACTCAACCAGCAGAGCTAAAGTATTGTATCAATCCAGTTTGGCTCTTCATTGGATCCCATCTCAATATCAGCTTTTACTTACAGCCCCCAGAAACACAGCGACCCACCTCCTCTATCATATGCAGAAAAAAATAGAAAATGTCTAGTTGTACATAAAGCTAGCAAGGCACCATACTAAACTAAGATGCTCTAAACAGGAACATCCACACACAGGACAAGCGACAAGAACTCCTGATGGTGCCCACTGAAGGAAATGAATGCTGCAAGTTCAAAGTCTCCTGAATATAAATGGACCTTCTCCTCCTTCCTCAACATCTAGCAAAAATTTCCCCTTCTTTACCCAGCTAGGTAATTCTATTAGCCATTTTTAATGGACTGGATATTTTTTTAAATGAAATCAACAAATATGGCTCTAAACTATTCCATCTCAAAAGTCAGCAAATGCCCTGAGAAAGCCACTAAGATATTTCCTTCCTTTCAACCTTAAGAATTAAACATTATGTCTTTGACCACAACTATGAGTAAGAGCAGGACAGCCTAGTGTCTGGTGGGAGAGGAACAACAACAGGAATCCTTGGGTCCTGAGTCTGTTCCTAAATTTCATCATCTGGGAAGCAGATTGAAGATACCTCGTCTCTACAGAAATGACTGGCATGAATTCACCAGCCTCATGGTCTGTTTATGATAATGCTGTTTTGTGGCACCATAAAATTATGGTTTCCAATATTGATTGAACTCACTATAACTATTAATGATTGTCCCACAAAAATGTACAAACTAAACTGAAAAATCAATATTTCCCACACATCCAACTGACACTTCCAGAGATGTTTTATCTTGGTCAAAGCAACAGTTCTAATTTTTAAAAGTTATAAGTTATATTGTAACTGTGCTAATACTTCAGATCTCTAATAAACCTTTTATTTAAGTGAGTGTGATTGTATTTGTGGGAGACAAGGAAAAAAAGTGTCTTTTGTGCTTCACTAAGCAATTAACTACACTCATGCTCTGTCCAATTAAAACAATATTTTTTAAAAAACACTTTTTAAGTGAAGAAGCATATAAACAGTCTCTAAATGGAGAACAGCCTAGGTATCAACTACACTTTTCCCAGTTGCTCAGGGGCATCAGGCCACTGAAAGACATTTGCACTGACACCCTCACATGTGAATGGCTGTAAATAGGAAGGAACTTCAATTCTTTCTGGCCTTCCAAGGTAGTTAATAATCTCTAAACAAGTGATTAAACACAATAAAGATATCTAACTTTAAAAAGACTTTGGTAGGAGGACCCCATTTCTCCATTGCCCATTCTTTTATCTTTACATTTAAGTTATTGTTTCCATTTTGTGTGTAAGATGAGGTCTCACTCCGTTGCCCTGGGTAGAGTTCACTGGGGTCACCACAGCTCACTGCAACCTCAAACTCCTGGGTTCAAGCGATCCTCTGCCTCAGCTTCCTGAGTACCTGGGACTAGAGGTGTGTGCCACAATGCCTGGCTAATTTTTTTCTATTTTTTTTGTAGAGACAGGGTCTCAATATGTTACTCAGGCTGGTCAACTCCTGGGCTCAAGCAATCCTCTGCCTTGGCCTCCCAAAGTGCTAGGATTACAGGCATGAGCCACCACACCCAGCCTGTTTCCTTTTTTAAAAAAAAATCCTTCCATGCTTCCTGTGGTTGGATAGTTTTAATGGTTTGTCTTTTCACTATAAAATCAAGGGCAATTTTAACCTTTTATGAAAGTCATCACTTCTGTAGAACAACCCATAGTTGTCAAAGGGATAAAATCATTCTTGGGAAGGTCACTCTTGATAACATTCCTTTTAAGGCAAGGACCTTGTTTCAATACTTCTTGTAAATTCTTTCAGGAACCATTTATAAAGTGAGAAAGTCTTTTGTCTTTCAGGGAACAATTTTCTAATTCAACTAGTTTATGCACCCTAACGTGTTCATATATGTCATAGTCCATTCCAGCCATAAACTGGGTAGCTTATAAACAGAAATCTTTTTCTCACAGTTCTTCAGACTGGGATGTCCCAAATCAAGGTGTGGGCAGATTTGATGTCTGAGGAGGGCCAGCTTCCCAGACAGCTGGTGTTTTCACCGTAACCTCATGTGGCGGAAGGGGTGAGCTAGCTCTCTGGGATCTCTTCTATAAGGGCCCTAATCTCAATCACCAAAGGTTCTACCACTTAAAACCATCACCTTGGGGGTTAGGACTTCAACATAGGAATTTCAGAGGGACACAAACATTCAGACCATAGCAGTATATTAAATATTCATAAAGTGCTCCACTTCATGCTAATTTTGCAGAGGGCACAGGAGGAAAGTGTGTATATAGTTTCCTTTTTTCTTTCCCTCTCTTGATTCCTTATCACAGCACTGGTCTACCAAGGAGAATGGCAGTGTGGTCAGAGTAAACAGGGATCCCTCGGGCCCCAAGGAAAGAGTCTGGCAGCAAGCACACCTCCTAAATGTAATTTATGATTCAAGTTTTGAGTGTCCAGAGCCAACTCCTACCAGGGAAGCATGACAAGAACAGTCCCATAACTGGGACTAGGGAGGGAGCAGCAGAGGGTGGGATATGCCACTGCACCCAGGTCCATCATGATATAATTAAGCTGGGGCCTGGGGTAGAAATAGGTTAAAGGCAAAGGCTGCAGCTTACAGTGAGTGGTACCATGCCAGCAGAGATGGGGAAACAAAGGAGAGCTCTCGGGCCCGGTGTGCTGTGAACCAGAGGGTACTGATTAGAGTCTCCCATGCTGAGCGGTCGGGGTGGGGGTGGAGGTAGCAGGTCAAACCAAATCCAGTACCATCTTCTCCTGAGCGCGAGGCCAGTCCAGCAGTACACTCTGTCTTTCCTGATGGATGTCTGTGTGGAGAGGGTCATAAAGAGATCTGCAATGCTTCAAACTTGTCCTAGGTAACCACTAGCATATGAACACATGTGGAGCTGCCAAAGAGCTCCCACGCATGTGTGGGAATGGTTAACAGGAAACGACTGCAGAGTCAAATGCTAAAGATACAGGGAGAAGAGGAAAAAAGTGAGGGAAAGATGGAGTGAATGTCAAAGAAGAAAACATGGAAGACATAACACACATCATTTTACACACACACACACACACACACACACACACACACACACAGAGAGAGAGAGAGAAAACAGAGTGCGAAAATAAGCTAGTTTGCTCCTAAGCAAAGCCAAATCATATTCTTAGATTAAGCCAATGGGTAAAAAGCTCAAGAGGACCTTCCCATCACTCTCTGGTACTTATTTTTTTTAATTAAAATACAGTGTCAATAAGGTTATAGTAAAACTGATAAACTCACTAAATTATCACAACTTTTGTTAAGTATCAACTTAGCAATAAAACTAAAAGCTATAAAAATTGTCATAGTCTTTCACCCGGTGATACTCCTGGGCACGTAGCTGTAGAGGAACAAATCAAAAGAAAAACTACATGTATAAAAATATTCACTGCAACATCATTTTTAACAGCAAATTTTTCTTAAATGGGGGCTAGACACTGTCCCAAAACAGAACAATTAAGTGAATTAACACACAGCAACCCTGTGGAATCCTATGGAGTTATTAGGAATCATAATTATTAAGTTTATGTAGCAACATGAGAAACGCATATAATTTATGATATTTATCAAATATCTCCAGATCACAATTACCACTAGGTAAAAGATGCATACCTATGACAAAGACCAAGAGGACATGGGGGAAAATACATAGCTGATATATTAAGAACTGCAGAATTGTGGGCGACAGTTCTTTCAAAATTTTTTTTTCACTAGATTGTTGTTTGTCCATTACAAACATGGGTTTGCTAGGACCAGTGGTAAAGGGAGAAACAATGAAATGAAAGGGTGGAATCTCTTAATGCACCTTTTAAACTATTAATAAGACCTTTCTTTTCCCTTCATCTTCCTGTATTAGTAGGGCTTCACAGCAGTCCCGCACTTCTGCCTAGAAACACAGCCCATCAGTCTGTCTTAAGGGACTCTTCTTAGGATCAAAACCTAGAACCACTAGGCCAGCCCCAATCTGCCCTCTCTTGCCCTGGTCCATCACTGTGACCTCAAACACGCGGCCTTCCCCCAGCTGCCCAGGGCTGGCCAATCCTTCATGGATCCCAAAGAATCCAATGTATTTAATAAATAAAAGGTAGCAGCATACTGCGCCGCCTGCTGCCAGACGCTGACATTTTCCAGTCCACACCGAGCTATAATTACCAGGAGGCAAAGCCAAAAGCAACAAAGCAGCTTCAAGGAAGCTGTGCTGAAACACTCCCCAGTTTTTAACTACATACATATTCTTTTCTACTCACCCCCCACGCCCTATTCTCCCTATTGTACGCTGGAACGCTTCTGAAACCACCAGATTGCAGAAAGACACTAATAGCTACAGCTTAATGTTCAGAGCCTGACAGAGACCACATGGTGAGCCAATATAGATCATTCTTGAGAAACAGAAAAGCTGTTCTTAGAACCAGAAGGAAATTAGATAATCCCAGCCCAGGTTACTAAATGGTTTTAAGATGGGAAATTCTGTGTGTGTGTGTGTGTGTGTGTGTGTGTGCACGCACATGCACCCCTGCACATTTTGAGTTAGTGATAACACAAATGAGGTAAAAACAGCTACCAGGCTCTCTAAAGATAATTTACAAGAACTCCTCCGGCGTGGACTGGTTTGAGGCACAGTGGCAAGTGCTAGTTCTATGCAGTTTAGGTTGAGCACTGCAATTCTCTCCTATCTTCAGGAAACTTTCCTCTTCAAAGAGCATGCCAAAAAATCCCCATAACATCATACTCTGACCACTCACCCACTTAGGGAACAAGGAATCCCCAGAGAACAAGCCTAGCCCTCCCAGCCCCTACCCTTCCCTGCCCATTTGCAATCCCTTCTCGAACCACCATAATACTTGGGGCAGCGGTGCTTTCGTCACGTGTGTCTGTGCTTTAGTCGCTGGCTGTAGGGGACTTACCTTCATAAGAGGCAACTCGATGTCTTCTGTCACAAGGGTTATTCCAGGAATTTCCTGCAGTGGGGAAAATAATATATACACAACTGCTCAATGTATCAACTACCCCTGGCTCAAGCTTTCAGGAAATGTTTCTGCACAGACAGAAGCTGAGGGCAGCTTCCAATTTGCTAATCTCTACTTCAAATAAACCTCGGAGTATATAAATAACAGTGAACACAGCCTATCTCTTGTCTTGGGAAGGGAAATATTCTTAAAAGTCACAACCAGAATAGTTGGCAGGGTCTCTAAAGGGAAGGAAAAGACTATGAAGAAACAGAGAGCAAATAGTATATTTTTTTATACATTTCTATTAGGAAAAATGAGGCAAATTATATTTGCACCAAATGTAATGAAAAGGGGAACTGTTCTGTTATTTGTACTCCTTCCTCCTCCTTTCACTTAAAAAAATTACAGTTGGTCACTGGCTCACTAGAAGGAACCAAGAACAACTGGATTCTTCTATGACTTGAGTAGAAAATTTTTCCGCACCCCATTGTCCACCTTAATTTCAGAAATAAGAGCTCCCCATAAAGAGCGTCTGCAGCGCTATCGCATGGTGAGTCTGAAAGGTGACCAATTCATACCAGGAAGTCCAAATGATAACACTTGGTGTTAAACAGTAAGCATTAAAATAGAAATTTAATAAAAAGAAAAACTTTCAAAATTGCCCTTTATTCACTGTTATCTTGAAAAGTGTGTCTCTATGTTAATTATGTAATCAGCCTCTCATCTGGTCAATGCAACTTTCATTTCCTTAAAGAAAATAGATGATATATGAGAAAATAATTAAGGAAATGTTATGTTGAAATAAAAATTGGCATTTGCTTAGAATTTAAATGGCGTAGATTTAACGGATATACAATATTCTTGTGAAAAGGGGCATTGCAGTGATAGAGAAATAATTTTTTCAGAACGTTTAAGAAACTGAGTTCTGCATTGTGACAGTAGAAAACCTGTGATAAGAATCGATTATGTGCTTCATTCAGCATTATTCACAACAGAAGATACATTTAAAAAGCATTAAAATTTCACCACGGTTATCAATAGCACTTTAAAGTAAGTATAACAATAGCATTTTGCAATAGGTATAATTGTTTGTGAAGCTTAATTCAGGATTCTCTGTGTGTAAGAGCCTCATATTTTTCTAGCATCTCAAAAATCCAAGTCAGTTGTTTCCATATGGAAGGATGAAATTCATGTTTTCTATCGTGGCAACTTTTTATTAAGGTTGTAGCATTAAGAACATTTGTAGGGCACGCGTAGTGGCTCACGCCTGTAATCCTAGCACTCTGGAAGGCCGAGGCAGGAGAATCCCTTGAGCTCAGGAGTTTGAGACCAGCCTGAGCAAGAGTGAGACCCCATCTCTACTGAAAATGGAAAAATTAGCCAGGCGTGGTGGTACATGCCTGTAGTCCCAGCTACTCGGGAGGCTGAGGCAGGAGGATCGCTTGAGCCCAGGAGTTTGCACTCTAGCCCAGGGCAACAGAGTGAAACTCAGTCTCAAAAAAAAAACACAAAAAAAACCCCCAAAATTTTAAAAAGAACAATTTGTGAATTAGAGAGAGGAAAACAAATGATTTGCATCGGTGCTAAAGATAAGCATAGGCTCATAGAATTTCAGGATTAGAAGAAGAACTTTAAAGTAACCTACTCCAACCACAAGAAGTTTAAAGCGACATGGTAAACCCCAAGATAAGCTCAGTACCCAGAGGTTAGAACTGTGGGTTTCTTTATATTGTACTTCCTGATGTCACTCTGTGCATGTCCACAATGGCACCTCTGCCCCACAGAGTTCTGATAAGTGCGTTAAGTGCTGTGGTGTCATTGTCGTCAGGATGATATTCTCATACCACATTCACTTAACACATTCTCGGTGTTTTAACACAACCCTGGGAAACAGTGGTCTAGGCCCTGCCTCCCGGACACTCTGAACACGGGACACGACAGCAGTGGGCGGTGAGGGCAGGGAGCCGAGGTGTGCATTTCCTGACTCTGGGGTGGTGTAACCTGCAGGCTTCCTGCCACATTGCCACAGAGTCTGCATGTACATTCGCAAGTGTTCTTAAAGAAAAACACAGGAGCCTACACAGGAACAAGCTCAGGGCTTACCCTTATAATTCTATAGTTAGGCACAAAAACCTAGTAACTGTTCATGATAAAAGACAAAACACAGGTTTGCCTTTAGGAAAACACTATCACTGTGCATACCAAAAACTTAGAAATGAATCAAACACACTTGACACATCTTTTTTAAGAGCTATATTCAGACATGGTCTAAATACAAAATGGGAAGTTTCACAATTTATCCTAGTACATATTTTCCTATGTCTGTGTTACCTAAATTCAATTTATTTTTCTAAATACCTTTTTGATACAAACCTCTGCCTCAAAACTAAGCACATAGTTCCAACATCTAAACATGAAAGGAGAAGAGGCAGAGCCTTTCTCAGGCGCAGCCTGTGCATGGTTTTCACTTGCTAGTTCAACAAAGCTCAGTTTACTGCACCATATTAAAGAGAACAGGAACAGTGTTTTAAGCTCACCACTTCCTAATTTAAAAGGAGGGAGTCCAGACCCACAGGAAGAAAAGGCTGAATGGAGTGAGTGTGCATAAGAGTGTTGCCTTTTACTGATCTTGAAGCTCTAGAGTTATTACAGGTTTTATGGGAAAAGGAGCCAGGAAGGTCCTAATCTACCAAGTATAACAGCAATGATCCAGCCAGTCCTCATTTATAAAAACTTAATAAATATTTTAACCCACTCTATTCACTAAGAAAATTAAAACAACATTTTATAAAAACACCATGATAGAGGTTTAGTTCTCCCTGGTAGAAGGATACCTGTGTATCTTCCCCTTCAACTTCACTGTTTTTCATATAAATATTTTTGGCCAATAGCAGGGATTCGCCATTACTGTTCTGCCAGAAAATTTCAACTCAGTTCCTTATCAGTCAAGACAGAAATGAAATCACAACCTTGGTTACTATAATGGGGATGTCCTACAACTGACCCATAACCGTGAATTGATTTTAATTGCATACAGAATACCAAGTTTCAACTTACTGTATTCCAAGTGAGCACTGAGGAATATGGCAAAAGTTTGTCCACATTACTTGTCTCTGGATATACACTCCAATATGAAGAAGCTGAGTAGATTTTTGAAAGATTAAAAAAAAGATGTGGTTTAATAAGAAGGCAGCTGACTTAATTCAAACAAACCAACAAAAGTTTTCATTGCCTACCCCTCATCCTCGAAAGGTTAACCATTATGATTTTATCTACTGACTAAAATGCTCAGGTTCTGCTTTTTTACCACTTCATATGGAACCAGCCAACACAAAACCGGGCTAAAAAAGTTACGTTTTTACTAAAAAAAAAAAAAAAAATCCCTAATAAGGTTACAGAATCAAGATCCTATCTCATAGCTCATCAGTCTCTGAACAGCCACTGCTTCTCATGAAACCACAAGAGAATGAAATTTAATTAGCTGCTGACTGCAATGGAGTATTTTTTTTTTTAAAGTGCTCCTAAGCAGCATTTTGACAGGTTGAGGCATTCATTATCAATTTACTGCTTTCCCTCAAGCAAAAGGGTCAAGTATTCAACTTAAGGTGCAACATCAGCACACTTACCAATTATAAATTCCTGAATGAGGTCAAATGAATGGCAGGCAGAGACGTTCTCAGAAACCCATTGAATAATCTTTAAAAAGTAAGACAGAACTCTGTTGGTATTATAATATACATGCCACTCCTGCCACCGAAGAAGTACAAATATATATGAATCTTTTAAATTCTATATCTATTTTGGAATTGCCCAAGAATGTATTCACTTCTACACTATCTTCAAGATACATAATGCAATTCTGGGTGGGTAAAGTAGTATTATAAATGAGATCCTTTTTATACATCTTTTTAATAAATATCCTTGGCTGGTGTCCAAATATAAATCCTCTTCAACCCAATGTTTATTTGTTTTGACTAGAATGGGTCATGTTATAGCAAAGCACCAGCAAGAAGAGCTGTGGGATACAGGAGAAAACAAAGCAACACAAATCACCAGGCTTGGAGGCAGCAGGCCCGGGCGTGAATCCCAGCTCAGTTCATCAGTGTGAACACTACACCAGTTAACCTTGGTGAGCATCACTCTACTGCCATCCCAAGGGAGGGATGGTTCCTGCTATATCAACAGCTCTCTCAATCTCCAAAGCCATCCTCGCCTGCTGGAGCAATGACTCCCTGCTTGACTCCCCACCTCAGAACTGATGGATGTTACAAAGGCACACCTTCCCCCATGATGCACACTCACATTCTGTTCCCACCAATAAGCTGTCTTATTCCAAACATATCTATGCTATTAGGTAATTAGGTAATTTAATAAAATATCACTGTCAACAAGTGAAATATGGATGCAAAAAGAGTGTCATTGGGTCAATAAAAGTTGAATGCTTTGGAAAGATTCAAAGGTACGTCTCTAAAATACTTACCCAAAAAAAAACTAGATGTAGGTTAGACAAATATAAAAGACTGGGTAAAAAAAGGCCTGATATGTACAGATTGCTTTGGAAGAGTCTTTAAATTATTGTTCTTAGAAATAAAAATCTTTAAAAAGTAACAGGAAGTTAAAGATGACACATTCCTAGTGGTTTTATGCAAGAAAAATGACTCCGAACTCCAATTAGCTGATGCACAAAGGCCTTAATTTACATCAAAAGGCCTTAAATGTGCATTTTTATGTTTTAGTTTAAAATAAAATTTCTAATGTATGTTTTTTTAATTAACCAGCCACCATTGGTCCCAACCAAGTGTGATAAGGGGATTTCTCTGACTTCACAAGATAGCTGTAAAAATTAAATGACAGAGAATGTGTGAAAGTGCTTTGTAAACTGCAGTGTGCAATATAAATATAAGCTATCTTTATTAAAAATGTTATAAATATCTGCCCCCAGTTTTTAGCCTTTGACAATTGTGCACCAAATATAGACCAGGAGAAAAAGTAAATATTTGAGAAACTCATTATTGACTGAGCATTTCTTTGGAATGTTACTGATGTAGTTCAACATTGATTCACAATATGGAAAAGAGAGGACTCAAAAAACAGACATACCCTCAGCTTGAGGTCTTGTAAGGATCCATAAAAATGAACCACAAAAGAAGAATATGTTGGAGTTAAGACAGAGACCATAAACCTCACTAGCTGTTCCCAAATAGAAATAACTTCTGATCATTTTCAACCACTAAATAAGTATATTCGGTGTTGTCTATCTGCTAGTTTTTAAACGTGAGCTATACTCGCACCTGGCCTTCCAGGACCCGTAGGCCTCGGCCACAGGACAGCACACAGTGCAGCGCGGCCATCTTCTCACAGTCGAGGCGGGTGTTCCATAGGAACCGTAATAAATACGACTGGTTGAGGAGTGCTCTATAGAGCTTTCCAGAACAACAATCCAGGACCAGGCACCCTGACAGTGACTGTAAAGGACTATGAGGTAGCATATCAATCATTTCATTATTTCCTGACAAAAAAGAAAAAAAAAATCAGAAAATAAAAGAACCTCCTCTCACCCAAACGTAGATATCAAAGTCAAAACAAACCCAAATGGTCCATATCCCTGAGAGAAAAACTACAGCCATACCTGTCTGAAACAGACTGTGGCAGATCAAGTCTGGATGTTGAACGTTAAGCAGATGGAAGAAATGACCAGGTAAGTAAACAGCCACATAATAGTCTATAAAAGAGAAAGGATTAAGTCAACTGCATGTGGTAAGAGCTATACAGGTACAGATAAAGCCCAGAACTTCACACTATCCCTATTTTTCTTTGAATTTCTTAAAACACCAAAGTTCTTACCAATGTAATAACAGCCTGTCTGAAGCCAGTACATTTCATCTCACCAGCCAGATCTCATTTATTTCTATCTGTGGCTAATTTTTTCAGACATGTAGCCACAGTTATCTTAATTTATACCTATAGTTTTGTTTCTAAGTGAATTGTGGCTTCATGTGAATCTAAATGATCTCTGAGAACAAATTAGAATAAAAAATATCAAGCAAGATGAATTATTAGTTAATCTGAAAGACTGGGAATAGCTCATAATGGGAATTTTCTTCATAATTTCTGCCAGTTTGGGGAAGCTCTAAAATTTAGTTCACCATGTTTGCCCACTCATCATCATCATCATCTTGTTTAGAGAACCTTTAAATTATATTCATCAAAATAATCTCTGCAGACACGCTGACACTTTATGAAGTACTAATTTATTTCCTTGCATAGCTAGCTGCCCAGAATTCATACCTTCAGTCCCTGCGCTAGATATTTTTGTACCAAGAACATTTGTACTCAGATTGAGATAAGGTGTAAAAAATAGGTTTCTGGAGAATGGGAGGGTAGAACTAGCCCTTGCCAGTAATTTTTCTAGGATCTTAGAAAAAACAGAAATTCACATGGTGGTAGTGAATTTTATATAGATGAAACATTTAGATTATAAATGAGCCAGCTAGCCTCCTTTCTCTAAGAAGCAAAGAAACACATGCTAATCATTTGCATAGAAGGCGTTCTATGGAAAAGAAAGGAAAGAGAATATAAAACTCAAACCAGTTGACTTAGGACACTTAAAGTGTCCTTTCAGTCAACATGGATTAAACGATGTTAAAGTGCCTAGCACAAATGGTTGCAATAATCTTATGACAACACTTTGGTAGAAAAACACAAATAATGATATAGTGGGACGTAGGGAAAAGGGTTTGGACATCAAATGAACTAAACTCCTAGCTCTACCACTTAACCAGTTAATTAGGGTGGTATTATATCCCTGGGAGAGGTGGCATTTGAAAATAGGGTATTTTGGGGTGTCACATTATTGGGGTGAGGGTAAGGGAAATCCTATTGGCATTTGGTGAGTAGGCTCGAGAGATATTTAGTCCCTAAATGTGTAATAGTAAAAATGTCAGTAGTACCTGTGGTGGGCTGCATGACCTTGACTGAAGATACTCATGTGCTAATCCCCAAAGCCTGTGAGTATGTTAAGAGGGACCTTATAGATGTGATTAGGATCTTGAGATGGGGAAGTATCCTAGATTATCCAGGTGGACCCAATGTAAGCACAAAAGTCCTTATAAGAAGGGGAGATTTGACTAAAGAGAAGACGACCATAGGACAAGGAAAACAATGGAGTCGTGTGGCCACAAGCCAAGAATGACCAGCCTCTAGATGCTGGCGGAAGCCAGGAACAAATTCTTCCCTGGAGCCTCCAGAAGGAGCCAGTCCTGCCCACACCTTGATTTTAGCCCCTCAAGACTCCTTTCAGACTTCTGACCTCCAGAACTATAATAGAATGTTCGTATTGTGTGAAGCCCTAAGTTTGTGGTAACTTGGAATACCATAACTAATATAGAATGTGCTAGTTAGACTGATTTGATCATTCCACAATGCATATATGTATCAAAACACCATATTATACTCCATAAATATATATAATTATAACTTGTCAATTAAAAATAAAACAAACTTTAATAAATAAGAAACTAATATAGTATCCCTCACAAGTGACACCAAAATAAGCCTGGGCGCACATCTCACCTTTTCTGAACCCCAGTTTAATTATCTATAAAATGGGGATTATATCACCAAGCAGAATTGCTATAAGGATCAAGATCACTTAAGAAAAATACTTAGCATATAGTGTTCATTAAATAAATGTTAGCTTTTTATTTATAAACATATCTTTCTTACATAGAAGTGTTTGGGGTTCATGGAGAACTTCAAAAAACTATTCTTTAACATTTCAATCAATATAATCTCCTTTAAATAGGGTGACAATTCAGGGAAATTATGTGCAATTAATAGCAAAAAAAATTACTCAAAAAAAATATTGTCATAAAAATTACTGCTAGAACAGTTTTAATCTTGGGCATAACTTTGTGTCTATAAAATGAAGTGTGCTTAAGAAGGAAAGATAACTTATGTAACATAGCCTATTTTCACAAAGCTTCATATTTCTGCCCTCTCCACACTCTGAAGACCACAAATTAAGTCATGCCTGCCCTTTTCAAGTCATTCCCAGGGGTAAACAAAAAAAAGAGGAGGAGGATACCTTTGCCCTCAAAAAATGCTAAGTTTTCTTAGTGGAAAGTTTCCCACGTCACTCTTGAGATGGAGGCTGATACAGCATTGCTGATAAGGGTCAAGCCCCAGACCCAGGAAACCTTACATTTCTCTTATCACAGGAAGCAGTGGAACCAGGCAATTTCCCACAGGTTCAGAGATCATGTTAAGATTTGCCACGTACTGGCCCACTTAGCCTAAGATATCTAACCACATCGGTAGTATCATTCAAAGTGAAAATCTTTTTATGGACTTTCTTATCAGTTCTAATTCTCACTTTGCACACTTCTCTCACATTGCACTTTCCTAAACCTTTGTCATGACAGTAGACAGTCTGGGAAACAGGTATGGAAAAAGACATCAAAGAATCATGTGCTCTAGACCTGAAGTTTTCTTTTTTTAAATATTGTGCCACGTCCCATAGGTAGGCAAGTAAAAGTTCTATTCCTTAGTCTTGTGCTAAACTGTTTGTGTCTCACATCCCAATTGGCATGAAAAAGCAGTTTTCAGTAGGGAAGTACCATAAACCTTTTTTTTAATTTTCTTCATTATAGACTCCCTTAATATGCTCAAACCTAATACTCAGGTTCTCTTCACCATATTTAGCCAATGAAAGCAACTCACTCAAGTTGATCCATAAATCATTAATGGGACTTAGAAGATTTTCATAATTAGCAACAGGAAATGGACAATTTCCCAGAAGCCCCATCCTCTCTGGAAGCAAGGGACAACGTGATGTATCATTTCTCATAGGCTGTTAGGGAACACCCCATACACAGTATCATTTCTATACTAACGAACAGCTTTTAAGACTGCTAGCAAAAACATGAAGCTCACACCCTAGGCTCTCTGAAAAGGGAGACACATCCCACAGACCCAAAGGCCAATGGAGCTAAGAAGAAGGGGTGTGTTCCAGAGAAAACCTTCTCCCACTGGGCTTCAAAAGGGTCACTGATAGCCATCACAATCTGAGTGTCAAAGAGGCATGAGAAATGGGGCGTACAGAGAAGACCAGGAGAGAGGGAAGGCTGAAGCGCAGCATGTGCAGAAATAACGGTCAGAGCAGAGAGAGGCCCATCTCTCCATCACCCACCAAGGTTGAGAAAAGTAATGCCTTTTGTCACGTGTGAGCCAGCACTCCCGAGAGCAGCAGTGAAGGTCTTGCTGTGTCCTGCAGAGAGAGAACACGAAGCCAGAGAAGGAATGTTAAGAAACAAAGAACTGGAATTCCACCCAAGGTGACTCTATGTAACCCTCTCAACTTTTGGTGACTATGAAACTAACATAGCAGCATCTTCTGACTTCCAGATTTCATGGTTTCCTGCATTCTCCAAAAGCCAGCACTGAGGGTGGATCATCTGTGTGCAGTCACAATCCAGTAGTTGTTCTGGGCTTACGTGTAATCTTGGACCACAACAAGAGGTGAACTGTTCAGGGAGGGAAGGATCCAAGAGAGGAAAGAGACCAGATGGTTCACTGAGCCTCACCCCTCCAGGCTCACTGCCATAACATGCAGTCACTGAGACCCTCACGCTTCCCTGAGTCACTTACGAACTCCACTTTTAGTTAGGAAGAGTAGACCATCTACTAAACTCAGTGTATTGGACTTTACTTTTCTAACTCTTAAACTTCAGGAAAGTTTTATTTACTAGTTTTGATCATTAATCATTAGGAAAATGTGCAAAAATTTTCCACAAAATCTCAAACTTATGCTATTTAAGCCTGTATAATACATATATGTCTAGTTCTGAACTTAACTTTTAGTTTCTCCATTATTAAGTTCTTAAACTTTTTTTTACCTTGATCTCTAACCTTGGGAGGTAATGTTAGGCGCTTCTGCAGAATAACAAACTCTGGTATGGCTTGGCATAAAATTTATTTAAGTATTGGAAAAAAATGTCATCTTTAAAAAATTATAACTCCCCCCACAGTACGCACTATACAAATACTAATTTTAAGGAACTAATTAATCAAAATAATTACGCATTAGCATGGTTCAGACTAAAACTATTAAATGGCACACTGTGACCTACTACAGAAATGGAATAGGTTGGGCATTTTACTTCTGCTCCCCAACCTGTGTTGTATCAAAATCTTGAGGCACAGATATGTGAAATGGAATAAATATAGCTTAGATCTAGCCTACGTAACTCTGTAAGTTAAATTTACAGATACTTTCCAATTAGTAATAACTATAAAGCAAGCACACTTTGGGCAAATACCTCCATTAGGACTGGTACACAGGCCTAGAAAAAGATATAGGCCAGGGGAAGATTTATAACATAAAAATAATTAATATTCACCATTAGTAACTTTTTTCAGGAAACATTATATAGGTATACAGGTGTAAAATGTAATGATAAAAATTGACTACAAGATAATAAGACTTAAAGTCTATCTAATTTGCTTTTGCTTGGAAAAAGTGACTAAATAAAAGTAAAAAAAGAAGAAATGAAAAGTACCTTTATGAATGTAAAGCACTGAATATGTAATTTGTTCCAGAGAAGCACACTTCGGGCTGTAACAAACACACAAACTTCCTAGAAGTAAAAAGGTATTTAGTAGAGTTAAAAAAAACTACATCACAGATAAGTTTCCTAAGCCACTTAACCTTACTTCTTAACACTGAACCAGTTTATCAAAAATGTGTTCTCCTCTTTAAAGAAAACTTCCAGTCTTGTTTATCTTGACTGAAAGGCAAAATGTAATCTATCTTATGGGCAACAGGACTAAATGTGGTGTGTGAGTCCAACCCACTCATATTCGGGTCACTGAAGATACTGGCCCAAGGCCAAAGGAGAGCTCTTGGCTTAGAGTGGCCTTTCCAGACAAGCACTGACCGCCTTCACTTACCCACCACTCCAGAACAGCCTCAGCCTTCCCCCCTCTCTCAATGTGTAAAACCATACATTGTCTCCAGCAGCTGTCCATCAATAGCCCACAAAGGAGGGCATTATGCTTAAACTGACACTTCTAACGCTAGTGGCTAGTGTTTATGTGATTAACTGAAATAGGAGATTGGTGAGTAGAAAGCAACTTGACAAGGAGTTAGGAAACCCGGTGTCCAGTCCCAGAGCGATTAATAATGTTGACTAGCTGTGAATTCAAGCACCACTTGAATTCAGTGGATTTCAATATTTCCTCTATTATACCCCACTATTTCCTTTATCAAAGAATCATGGTAGTGGGAAAAAAGCCCATTTCCCCTTAGAAAGCTATTCAAGGACATTTATAAACATTCTGTTATAATATTATCATTATATATTATAATATTATTTGTGACTATTTTTAATGACATTTAAAACTGCAATGTATGGTTAGAAGCACATTTTATTGCAATATCTTGAAAACAAAATAACAAAAGAGTAACTTTATCAGATAAAATGGTAACAATTCTGTTACATGTAAAATTACTGTTATGGTTACTAAGCACATAGTGATAACTTTTCTTTAAAATTACAGTAGACTCACTGGGAATAAAAGTAATCTATCACTAAAGCATAAACAAAATAATAATTATAAGAGTTACAAAAGTCTCATGTACCACTTTGACTACTTTCATACAGCAAACATATTATCAGCAAAAAAACCACTGGTTTACTCATTCTTTTATGTTTTATAATCACAAGGAGCAAGAAATTTCTAAAAAAAAAAAAAAAGATAAAACTTCAGACTCTCTAGGAATAAAGAAGTAAAAATTAAAACAAGGCACCATATTTTTCCTTTCAAATTAGCAAAGGTTTTAAAATGATAATGAATGCAGATTCAGAGTTGAGTGTCAGACAGGAAAGGAATGAGAATATCTTCTTTCCTCTCAGTGCTTAGAAAGGCTGATTTATCCTCCCACTGTAAGAGATTTATGAGAAAAATCTATATGAACACATAATCTTAAATAATACACAAGTGGCCTTTTAACAGCAGCAACGCTTTTGCCCACAATCAAGCTCATGAGCACACCCATCATCCAGATTGTGCCCTCTGATTCCTCGGAAAGTAGCCAACTGCAATTCTTAGGACAGGGAAATTCAGGACAAAGATGCTTCCAGGAATATAATAAAGCCGAAAGGACAAAATAGCCCCTTATGGGCCAAGATGTGACAACTGAATGTCAAATTTTATTATATCATCATCACTAATGTAAAGAGTTAAAATAAAGTTCATAGAAGGCCTTGAGTCTATTTGCATCCTTCTCATGAACCATGTTTGCTGGCCTCCGTGCTGGAGAAGAATTAAACTATTCTGGAGGGAGCCATGTTTGGATTAGGCTATCTGCTTCCTTCTCCAGGCCTACTTTGCTGGAGTAGATTTTGTCTTAACAAAAGCAAAATAATCATTTCTGAAAAGTAATTTGGGAAATACATGAACTGATAACTTAGTCAAAAACCAAAAGGTTGCTTCCTCTGGCATGTTTCATCTTAAATCTGGAAGCATCTCATTTGAAACAAGCTCATTTTTTTCTATTTCGAAGCTGACTGAAGAGTAAGGCTCATTTTCTACTCTCCCCGACATTGCTGAGAAAGGAAAAAACAGACTCTTTCACGTTTTATGCTAGATAAGCATAACATTTGATTAAATAAGATGTCATAAATAGCCCCTTTATAAGTTACAGCTGCTACTGTTCATGAGACATTCCTGTGGGAATAAAATGAAAAGGAGTAAAAACCACATAGAATGAAAGCCTAAAATGATTGTTTATATCTGATAGATTTCAAAAAAGACCCAGAGAAAAATTTACCCTGCTCCTTCCACGTGAGCCCTAGATCCCACTCCATCCTGCCTTCCAAGCAAATTCACTCTACCAGTTAGTTATTCCTCTCTTCTGTGTATTTTTCTTTTCCCTCCAAGTATATCCTGTATATATTGAAATATCCTAGAGTCCCTACCATCTTAAAAAATATTCCATAAATCTGCCTCTCTCATGTCTACACATGCTGCTATGACTGTTTCAACCCCCATATGCCACTTAACCCAGCACGATCACATTTCACTTCAATTCCCCAACACAAACAGCTCACGGTAACCTCGTGCTGCCAGACCCACCTCTCACTACCTGTTCAGTTAGCCACGGTCTCCTTTGTGAAGCTCCCCTCTAATATTACACTTGTTTTGGTTTTCCTCCTTTCTTTCTCCAAACATTGTTTTTTCCTTTTCCTTTGGATGTTCTACCTAACCTTTATACATTTATGCTTCTAGATCATATTTTTTTTTATTTCAGCATATTGTGGGGGTACAGATGTTTAGGTTACATATGTTGCCCTTGCCCCCACCCCAAGTCCGAGCTTCAAGCGTGTCCATCCCCCAGACGGTGTGCATTGCACTCATTGTTTGTGCATATGCCTGTCCCCTCCTCCCCCCTCCCCAACATCTAATAAATGTTATTCTTATATGTGCACTTAAGTGTTGATCAGTTAATACCAATTTGATGGTGAGTATATGTGGTGCTTGTTTTTCCACTCTTGGGATACTTCACTTAGTGGAATGTGTTCCAGCTCCATCCAGGAGAATACAAGAGGTGCTATATGACCATTGTTTCTTAAAGCTGAATAGTACTCCATGGTATACATATACCACATTTTATTGATCCACTCATGTATTGATGGACACTTGGGTTGTTTCCACATCTTTGCAATTAAGAATTGTGCTGCTATGAACATTTGAGTGCAGGTGTCTTTTTTATAAAGTGACTTTTGTTCTTTTGGGTAGATGCCCAGTAATGGGATTGCTGGATCAAATGGTAGTTCTACTTGTATCTCTTTAAGGTATCTCCATATTGCTTTCCACAGAGGTTGCACTAGTTTGCAGTCCCACCAGCAGTGTATGAGTGTTCCTATCTCTTCGTATCCATGCCAACATTTATTGTTTTGGGACTTTCTGATAAAGGCCATTCTCACTGGAGATAAGTGATATCTCATTGTGGTTTTGATTTGCATTTCGCTGATGATTAGAGATGTTGAGCATTTTTTCATATGTTTTTTGGCCATTATTCTGTCTTCTTTTGAAAAGTTTATGTTCATGTCCTTTGTCCACAGACTTCAATCTTTATTACAAGGCTGTAATAATCAAATCAGCTTGGTACTGGCACAAAAACAGAGCCATTGACCAGTGGAACAGAACTGAGAACCCAGACATAAAACTATCCTCATATAGCCATCTAATCTTTTACAAAGCAGACAAAAACATACACTGGGGAAAAGAATCCTTATTCAATAAATGGTGCTGAGAAAACTAGATAGCCACATGTAGAAGACTGAATCAGGATCCACATCTTTCACCTCTCACAAAAATCAACTCACACTGGGTTACAGATTTAAACCTAAGGAGTGAAACTATTAGAATCCTAGAGGAAAATGTTGGAAATACTCTTCTAGACATTGGCCTAGGCAAAGAATTTATGAAGAAGACCCCAAAGGCAATCACGGCAACACCAAAAATAAATAAATGGGACCTGATCAAATTAAAAAGCTTCTGCACAGCCAAAGAAACTATCACAAGAGCAAACAGACAACCTACAGAATGGGAGAAAATTTTCGTGTACTAAAAATCCGATAGAGGGCTGATAACAAGAATCTATTTAGAACTCGGGAAAATCAACAAGAAAAAAAATCAAACAACCCTATCAAAAAGTGGGCAAAGGACATGAATACATCATATTCTTAAATGTCTTCTCTTCTGACCCTATACCCCTTTCCCAGGCCTTCATATGCCAGCTACATTCTGACAACTTTCACATTTACTCATTGCTAGTTCTGCCCTTCTTCTAAGCTGCAGATCTCATAGACAACATGCTCAAAACAAA
>RJWJ010018848.1:0-31044 GCA_004363605.1 Indri indri
ACAATGGTAGCACCAGTCCAAAGTTAGACAGGCTATTGCTAGGCAGATGTCCTCACAGAAGTTTTTGTTTGTTTGTTTTTTGTTTTTGTTTTTGTTTTTTTGAGTAAGATGTGATGGCCTTTGTGCAAGGTTGTGGTTTCTGTAGAGGCTTTTGGGGTAGTTTTTGTTATCAGGCATTTGTGCATGAGAACCCTCCCTTCTTGGGCTCCCTTGGCTATGTTTGGCAGGGTTTTTTTAGTTTTGTTTTTTTCTTTTAACACAAGTGACTCCGTATTGATTCTGACAATGGTCACATTTGTAAGTGTATTTTACCTGCAGCATAGTCTTAACACTTAGAAGACAGAACATCTGAAAGACATTCTGTCGAGCCTATTGGAAATCAAACTAAAGGTACTATGTAACATAAATAAACATCGAAAATGTGCCCTAAAACAGTAATACTGTTGTTCATTGCCATATGGCAAATTGTTGCCACTAAACCAGAGCTTAGAAAGTATAGCATTAGGTTACTAAAATATTGGGAGTGGAAGAGATTCATGATTATTTTTTCCAGAAAACTTATCTATAATAAATTGCAAACTGCTTTACTCAATCAGAAGAGCTTGCTAATGAGACTAAAGTCATTCACATGTGAATCACTTAGTTTGACTATATTTGGTGACAAACTTCAGTCTAATATCAGCTTATTAGTCAATATGGGACAAGAATGTGCTTTGATCAGCATAAACCCAAATATCCTTCCCCAAAATTGCTTAAACAGAACGTCTTATTGATGGTGGATCAGGTATGTTATTTTCTTACGGAACATGACCTGTATTAACTCAGGCAATGAACCTGAGCGGAACAAAGAAAGGTCTACTATAAATGACCCTGGTGGGAAAAGTTTGCTGAGAACTGATGGGTAAATTTCAGCAAAATGCTTCTACTCACACTGCTGCTGTGACTTTTAGGCTGGCCAAAAATCTAAACATCCAGAGTGCACAGAAACAGTTTTTTCCCACTGGGCCTGTAGTTTTTGCCTTAAGGTTGATTTTCTAAAGACAAAGGCAAAGTGAACTATTGGAAACATTAAGACTCATTCAGGCATCCCCAAAGGGCATTCCTTAATGCTAAATATTTAGCTATATGCTAAAACTGAGAGTATAAAATTAGAAATGTATTTAACAGATGTTGAAACAAATGTTGGGCATAATGCCAACTAATTCAAACTGTAACCATTACTGCTATCATCCTATATAAGCAATGATATAATAATAATAACTGCATACTGAAATTGAGGAAACAAGATACAAAGGCACCTAGCAGACACATATTGACTCACAATTTGTATTATAGCTCTCATTTTAATTCAGCCTAAAAAAAAATCACAGGTTGAGTCTTTCCAACTTTAGTTCTGTCAAGTGGCTCATTTAATTAAACCAGCAATTGATAAATAATATTTTAATTTTCTTAATCTTGCTTTTCACAAATCCAGTCTAGCCAAATATCTTTACCAATATTAAGTCTTAGAACTCATCTGTGGAATGTTCAGCAATAGCATTCATCTTCTACTAATGCAAAGCTATGGAGATGAAACTCATTGATTTAAGGTTGTGACAAAATTGCAAGAAAGACCAGAAATTACTTTCCAAGATGTCATCACAAGCATTCAGGGAAATCACATACAGAAATGATCGCTTTCTAAATGAGAAGGAAGTGTGAGAAGTTTTCATCCTACCCTTAACCCTACACAGGAACATATTTTATCAGGAATTTATTTACTCATAAGTTGTTTAGTGAATAGTCATTGAGGACCTTCTATGGGATAAACAATAGACAAATACCATAAACAGCTGGTGACCCTCCAGCTGCATTGCAATCAACACATGTCTAGAGTTTTCCTAGTAATGAAGATAAATAAGGTTGATTCTTGTCAGAGATGTTGGGATTTTAATAATCAACACTATGCATCATCTTTTTATTTTTCTACTATGTTACTACCCTTACTTGCCTGGAACAAAACTATTTCAGAGCCTAAGATTTCTACCAAACAGCTATTTTGTACTTAACAATTTAAGATCAGCAGAGGTAGTAGGAGAGTGTGAAAACTAATATTGCCCTCTGCTGGCAGATTCCTAAAGTAAAAAGCATCGTGGTTTTGTTTTTGTTTTTTTGTTTTTTTGGGTTTTTTTTGCCATTTGTGCCTTATTCCTCGTTCTTCCGATATACATTTTGGCATTAAGAAATTAGAGTTTGCTTCTTATAAATAACATTTGGAATTCCTTCTGAAACGAAGTCCAAAATGTCTAGGCAATGGTGATAAATATCTTGTCAGTACCAACCAAAATAAATACTTTTGAAAATATAGCTCTACCTACATGACGTGAAAGCATTGTCTCACAGCATCACAGTTCAAAATTCAGGGATGTCAAGGGTATTGCAATCTCATTTTAGTGAATCTCAATCTAATTATCCAAGACTCTCTAGGCTCCTATGAACTACATAGCTCTGAAATTTCAGTAATCTTTGTTAGCCCATACAATCATGTCTCTCTATTTTACCACTGAGGTATATGAATTCACTCCAGTTAAAACCACAGATGTGTCATGAGATTTGGGGATGTGACTATCTGAGGATATTTGTGTAAACTCTCAGTTTTAGATGACTCTATGTTAATAGATTGAGAATCTTTATGAAATAAAGCTCCTTGTCAGTTAAAAAGATGTGAATCTTATTTGGGAGTTGCTTCTATCATTATTTAATGAGTTTCTCTATACTGGTAAATATAGAAGAAGCTTTGGTCTGGAGTTCCATGAGAGTGAAACACTCTCTTACTCTATCTTTTTGTTTCTAGTACTCAGCACAATGCCCTGTACATAACACATATGTAAAGAAGGCTTACCTAATGGATAAATGAATTGATCTATTCCGTTTACTATGTTTAATCAAATAGGCCTATTTCCCAATAAAATAACTGGGGTAGAATGTGGTATGTTGTGGTAGGAAGAGCATGTGCTTTTGAGTTGAACAGACTTGGATTTAAATCCTAGCTTTGATACCCAGCTGCATGGTAGGAAAGCCACCTAACCTTTCTGAGCTGTAGCTTTCCCATCTGTAAAATAAGAAACATAATGCTTTTTGCTTGTGTTATTGTGTGAATTACATGAGATAAAACATGTAAAGTATTTGGGAAAGTGCCTAGCACATAATGGGTATTCAAAAATTTAATTGTCTTCCCTTTCCTTTCAGGTACATTGCTAATTTCTTTCTTTTTAATCAGTACTATAGAACAAAATTAGTTCGTATCCGTTTTGAGAAGAGAGAAAATTTGAGGTAGTTACACTATTGGTTCAAATTTTCAAATCTTTCTTTCCTCTGCCAGGAATGAGAATATGTATGTACAAGCTCCCATATTTCACCTGCTTTAGAGCTTTTACTCACTTCAAAAGAGGGTACCCACACTGGAAAAGGCAGGAGGGGAATTTATTTACCATCATTTTCCAATTAAGTAAAAGTACAGAGTTACAACACTTTTCATTATATTAATGATTTACAGATTTCAAAACACTTTGTATGTTCTTGCTTCAGTCTTACCTTGGTCCCCATTTTACAGCTAAGGAAACTGAGCGAGGGAAAAAAGGGAGCTGCCAAATGTGGGGAATGAAACCAGTAGCCCTGAGTTCTGACTCGTCCGGGGATCACTCGGTTTCCCCACCCTGCGATGGATTGCATCCTGCGCTCTCCTCGGGAGCTGCCATTGCACGCTCGGCAGTGCGCGCTGCCCTCCACTCTGGGCATTGCGTGCTGGAATCGAGCCCTCTCCTGTTGCCAGTGGGATTGTGGTCTACCGGTTCATGGAGACAACCAAGTCGTGAGTCCTGGAGCTCTTTTGCTGTTGTTGTTTTCTCCGTGACTCACCATGAGACATGTGGTGAGTTGCTCAGAATTAACTGCTTTTCCAAGGATTTACAAAGCCTGAATGCCCCTGGTGATATATATATATATATATATATATATATATATATATATATATATATATATATATATATATATATATATATATTTAAAACAATTCTGGGGAAGTTCTCAGTTTATTTTCAACATAAAGATGCTACAGCAAGTGTGATCAGAACAGAAAAGTTGAAGCTCTTTCCTATAGGCTACAGAGTGGGAGTCTCCATTAGAAACAGCTGTGCCTGTAAGTTTTCTTCTGTGATGCATTTATTGACATTCTTGTTGTGTTGCCAGTGCTAGCTGGTGGCCAGCTGTTCTCATCCTATTTTAATTAAAAAAGCTCCCACATCATCCAGAAATGTTCTGTGCAAAGATGTGCAATACCTGTCTGCCGCTTTTCCTGTTATCAGACATCTCCATGTCTAGACCATAACAATATAATTAAATCTTACCCCTGCCATCCCACATTCTCCAAAAACGTGTTATTAATCTGGGATCCCTGTGCCTTTAAGGGAATTTTATTCCCCCCGGAAATTGTATACAAAATTAAGTATGTATATTTTTATGAAAAGAAGGCTCATACATTCAACAGATTCGCACATGGATGCATTATTTAGAAAAGGGGTAAAGAAGGTTGGCTGTAGACAGGTGCCCCTTTATATTAATTTTCAGTGGAAATAAAATAATAATTGTTTCTTGTCTTAAAAATCTTAACAATGGGAAGATTTCTAGGGGTCAGCTAAAGACTAGATAAGTAGGAGTAAATTATGAGATAGAAAAGTTAAATACAAATAATATATCTGCTAGCAGGGGATAGGTCATAAATCACTTGGAAAGAGTAGGCCATAAGATAGAAACTTTACTACCATTATTTCACCTAACTTACTCCACATACGAGCAGTAAGTGTATGGACAGACTTCTGCAAGACGCTTTCAGGGAGGCAAAGGTCATCTTTAGGTTTATAAGCTCATGCTATGTCCAAAAAGAAAGTACAGTGTAAACCTAATTTTAATAAATAATAATTTATAAATGAACTGATAATAATAATTTGCCTGTCTCCACTGTTTTTGTCTGTTCACCTTCCCAGTAGCCCAGAAAAGCAGCCAGTGCAAAGCCGTTGTCCACCTCCCTTCTCTATTCTAGCACAGAAAGGGTCACAAAAGTTCTGGATTTGCTTTACTATGCCCAACACCAATTGTGACATTGTATTGGCCAAAATCACCAAGCTGCTCTGCAAAATTTCCTTCAAGCTCAGAATTTAATAAGAAATCTCATTGAAGTTCCTACCCAGAGACTCCCTCTAAGTATTCAGGGCACCCTACTCCCACCCTCGTCCTTTTCCTCTCTTCAACACTCCTCCCAGCTCTGCCTCTGCTCCCCATTCCCCCCACCCCCCAACCCAGACCTCAAATTTTTTCTCTCAAAAAGAGAGAGAAAAATAATGTTAAGTGTAAACCTTCTCTGGGGGCAGAGAAGTCATTCCGGGACTAACTTACATAGTAACTAAAGAAATATCCTCGAATGTGTGGCAACAATTTTTACAACGTCATCATTTTTATCTTCTTTATATTACTTCTGTTTCCTTTCTCTTAAGAATCTCTCAACAATTTATTGCTTCTAAGAAGCCCTGAGAAAAACCACTCTGCTGCTAAAGCCATCCCCAATCTAATGTATCTCACCACCTTCAATTAGACCAGTAATAGAGTCTCTGGGAAGAGAAACAACAGGAGTAGGAAAAGGGAACTGAAAAATCTTTATCTTTTTTTCCCTTTTCCACCTTGAAAGACAGAAACTGTTAGGTAAGGAGAAAGAGAAAGACAAGTAAGGAAGCAGCAGCAAAGTTCACACATGTACACACATAGCATAGTGGGCAAAGTTCACACACGTACACACATAGCATAGTGGGCAAAGTTCATACACGTACACAGATAGCATAGTGGGCAAAATTCACACACGTACACACATAGCATAGTGGGCAAAGTTCACACACGTACACACATAGCATAGTGGGCAAAGTTCACACACGTACACACATAGCATAGTGGGCAAAATTCACACACGTACACACATAGCATAGTGGGCAAAGTTCACACACGTACACACATACTGTAGTGGGCAAAATTCACACACGTACACACATAGCGTAGTGGGCAAAATTCTGGTTGAAAAGAATAACTGAATGGTAAGATGAGGTCCATCTCAGTCATAAAATGACAATTTTAGCAACTTAGTTTTAGGGGAAAAGTTACACTTGGCTCACTTCTAGAAAAGTCCCCATTCCTTATGCCTATAGATTTATTAGCACAATAATGGAACACAACCAGGCAGTAAAAAGTTACTGCTTTGAAGAAAAAAAATGGTTCTACAATAAAACTTGTAAACTTTTGTTTTTTCAGTGCCTGAGGCACTGTTTCTAGAAGCTTATTTAGCCTGGTATTATGTACACATACAGAATATCGAAACAGAACTTTGAGTGAAAAATTTAATAAGGTTAATTTTTTAAAAGAAAATTAGTGTTAGTGTGAGCGGTATGCTAGTTAGTAGTCCCCACATGCTAAGATTTATTCTAACACCAGTAAAACTTTTCCCATTTACTATGTGGTTCAGGACAAGTTAATAATTTGTTCTGAATTGTATCCTATTTCTGTATTATGTCAAATCTAACAAAATTTGCTGAAGATTTAAATAAAATTCATCAAGTGTTTTAAGACTTCCTGAAATTCTATCTCTTCCACAAAGACTTTCCTGAAAAAGGTGGCAATTTCCTGCCCCCTTACCCTCTCCTCATTTTTCTAATACGACATTCATAAATCTGATCCTGCTGTCAGCACTTTTAGGGAAATAATGGGGCTGCTGTGCCAGAGGCCAAAGGTGGGCAAAGCCCTGATTTTCCAAAGGGGTGGGGAATAAGAGAACAAAAGTAGGTCTTTGTAGTTGAAAACTACAACTTATTCACCTTTTTATTGACAGCACCTAGTACAGGGTCTGTAACATAAATGAATGAAGGAATTATATACTCAATTTAAATAGATTCTAAAAACCATAGACCAGCAAGTATAACATCTACCTTCTCTTGAAATCAGAAATAAGTAGATGAATTGTGGTTCCTTAATAAGAAAGACATCCTGGATTCACTAAAAATAAATCATTCCAGGCTAACCTTGCCAGGATTCCAGTCTTTCCCCTGTCCTGATCAACTTAGATTAAAACATAATCAGCATGATAATCAAATTTGTGAATATTACAAATCGGTAAGGACAGTGAATATACTAAATAATGGAATAGAGATTTTACTTTATCTGAATGTTCTGGAAAATGGACTAAAAACTACCCATTTGAAATTTTGCAAGGATAAATATAAATGACTATATTGATACATGAAAACAATTTCAAAACTTAAAGCGAGAACATCTGGACTCAGTTGTATGAAAAATGTAGTATGGCATGGCATGAAAAAATAATGGAAGCATTTCAATTGACTGTGACTCAGTATGAGCCAATAATGTGAAGTGGCTAGTGAAAACTTCATGTCAATTTTAGTATTAAGAGAAATACTCTTTTTTTAAAATTAATTAATTTATTTTTTATTTTTATTTATTTATTTATTTTTTTGAGGCAGAGTCTTGCTCTGTTTCCCAGGCTAGAGTGCCGTGGCTTCAGCCTAGCTCACAGCAACCTCAAACTCCTGGGCTCAAGCAATCCTCCTGCCTCAGCCTCCCGAGTAGCTGGGATTACAGGCATGCGCCACCATGCCTGGCGAATTTATATATATATATATATATATATATATATATATACATTTTTAGTTGTCCAGATCATTTCTTTCTATTTTTTAGTAGAGATGGGGGTCTTGCTCTTTCTCAGGCTGGTCTTGAACTCCTGACCTTGAGCGATCCACCCGCCTTGGCCTCCCAGAGTGCTAGGATTACAGGCGTGAGCCACCGCGCCCGGCCTAATTTATTTTTTAATTTCAGAATATTACGGTATACATATGCTTTGGTTACATAATTTGCTTTTGTACAGTTTAAGTCAAAGTTACAAGAAATAGTCTATACAGATTATAAGAAGAAATAATACACTGCATTCTGCATCAGGCAGAATCCGTCTCTGCCCTCTGGTACAATACTTTAAGAGAAATGCTGACTAATTGGAGAGCTTTGAGAGGAACATGGCCAAGACAGTGAGAGGCTCCAAAGGCATATTGTATAAAAAACGTTTAAGAAAAGCTGGGGCGTCCAAGGTGACTAAGATAAATACCAACCCTTAGATTTGTTTTTATTTGTTTCTTGGACCTTAAGGGCACCAATGTGTAATAATCATAATACTTGGTTTAAGATATGTTTTCATCACTGATCCACAAATGTTCTTAATTATTTATTTTTATATGTGATAGTTTGCTTGTCTATTTTCAATAATGTAGTGAGACTCCCAATAAGAAAACAAGAACTTTGACAACAACTTACTTCTTCTTCTGGCAAAGGCCACAAGGATATCTCTGCACAATGGCCACAGGATAATTCCCACCCCACATGCTCTTCTTACAATGTGACATTGGTACCCTGCCCTTTGAGTGGTGGGACCTGTGTACTCTCCTCTTGAAACACCTCTTTTAACTGCCTTGACCAAAAGAGTTTGGCAAAAGCAACACCATGCAACTAGGCCAGACCATAAAGATGCCATGCCCTTCTGCCTTTCTCTCTTGGGATGCTCACTCTTGGGATCCAAGCATCATGTTATGAAGAAGCTCAAAGTAGGCCACACTAAAAATCCATGTGGAAAGGCCACATACAGGTGCTCCAGCCATCAGCCAGCATCACTGCCAGACATCTCCAGATGATTCCAGTCAGCCTCATCCCTTGAGTCTTCCCCACTGAGACACAGACACAATGGAGCAAACAGTAGTTAGTGCCACTGTGCCTTGCCCAAATTCCTGACTCATAGAATCTGTGAATATAATTAAAGGTGTTGATTTATGGCACTAAGTTTAGGGAGGTTTTTTACACAGCAACAATAACTGAATATCAATGTGTGGTCAGCACCATTGCATTTCCCTGTCACGCAAAGAAAAGCACCGTCTTGTATCTTGTGATTATCTGTCCCTGCCTTTCCTCTTATGTACTTTGGTCTCATTTCCACATAAGCCTAAATGTTTATTTTTAATTTTAATTGTTCTTTAACAATTAAAGGTCCTTGTTTAAAGGTATCATATTTAATGTATTCTTTTGAAACATTTGTTAATATTATATTTGTATTTAATAATATCCATCATTGTTGTTTTTCAATAATTTTGACGGCTAAATAATATTCCATTGAATTAAGATACAGTAGTTGATCATCCACTCTCCTGCCAATAGGCTGTCAGGCTGTCACTTGTTTTTGCTAATGTGATTAGTGTCGCAATGAGTATTCTCATTTATGTCTCCTGGAGTACTTGTACAAGAATTGATCTTGGAAATACAAGTAAGAATGGGACTACTAGAAGGTAGGATATGTAAACACTTGGTCAAATATTTTAAAAAAGAGTGTGGTAAGGAAGAGAAGTACAATTAAGGTACAATATAAAGAACTAGCCCTGGAGTCAGATGACTTGGAGAAGAATCCAAGTTTTGCAGCTCAAAAGTTGTAAGACCATGGACAATTCATTGAATATTAATCTGCAAGAAATTTTTGATCAGATTTAATTTGATAATATGAAATCCTTTTGCAAACTATAGTGTTATGAAAATATGGCATTATTATTATGAATAAATGTATTATTTTGTGTATTACTACAGGAAAAAAAATAATTAGCACCAAAGGCTGGAAGTCACAGTGACTCAGATTTTGGCCAAAGACAAAAAAGAGCTTTTAACAATTTAACATATAAAACAATAGAACAAGCTTCCTGGAATGGCTGAGTCAAGATGGATCTGGGGTATGTCTGATCTGTGAGGGTCTGGGATCTCTCTACAAAACCAGGTCAGGCAGGTAAGAGTCACAAAAAAAGAATGATGGGCTGGGCTTCAGGCCTAAGTAGATATGGAGTATTGTTAGCTAAGCAGCCAACAACAGGAGCATAAGTAATGGAACATATTCAGACAAATCATTTAGCTCTTCTGATTATACTGAGTTTTATAAGCTGAATTGTGATCCCCCAAAAGATATGTTGCAGTCCTAACCTGTGGTTCCTGTATTGTGACCTTATTTGGGAATAAGGTCTTTGCAGATGTAAACAAATTAAGATGAGGTCATTGGGGTGGGCCCTTAATCCAATTGGACTGGAGTTCTTACAAGAGGGAAACACACAAAGGGAGAACCCCTTGTAGAGATGGGAGACAGAGATGGGAGTTACACTGCCACAAACTAAAGAATACCTGGGGCTATCAGAAGCTGGAAGAAGCAAAAAAGGATCCTCCCCTAGAGGTTTCAGAGGCAGCATGGCCCTACCAACACCTTGATTTCAAACATCTAGCCTCCAAAACTGTGAGAGAATAAATTTTTGTGGTTTTAAGTCACCGGCTTGTGGTAATTTGTTATGGCAGCCCAAGAAACAAAGCACTGTGAGTCACAAAGAGCCCAAGAAGGCATAGCCAGCTCCCCATGACTGAATGGACAAAGGTACGACAAGGATGCTGTGAAACAAATATCTTCAGTGAAAGCGAATTTGGACATGACAGCCTCTAAAGAGCTCTCCTGACTCTGAGATTCTCCGCACTCCCATCCAGTAAAATTTTCATTGCAATAGATATGTAAAATAGATATGTAGATTTCAGTTAGTGGGCTAGAAAGGTCAGGCAAGATATCTAACACATGCATTCATTTATACCCCACAAACCTTAAATCAGATATGCTCAGCTTCCCAAAACACCATAGGTGTCTACATATCTTTATCCATTAATTCTAACATTCCCTTCTGACAAGATATAGGAAGGAGACAGAAATAGATTAACTCTAAAATAGCCATTTGGGTATTATCAACTACAGTAAAAGTAGAAAATAAAATATGAATATTATCACAGATTTGTGATTGTGAGATCTTGTATCCTGCCAAGAAATCTCCTGCCTAAATGTTTTTTTTTTTTTTAAAAAAGGAAAAAGCAAGAATATCGGGTATATAACTCCACTTTCTGAATTGAGGGGCAGGAGTCATAAAATCCAAATTATTGACCTAGTCTCTGCACCATCATGATAAGGCAAGCTCATGATTTTCCAAAGATAGAAGGTACCAATGATACATTTTTCTCTTTGAAACATTCGCAATGCTTCAGGAAGCATTTAATGGTCCATGATTTACATCTCTGTTTAATCTGTTTCTGTTCAATATTTGCATAGTTTTATATATGTCAATATGCTCTTCCATTTGCACAGTCTTTCTTAGAATATAAAACATGAGAGGGAATTTATTTTATAGATGTACTGTGCCACAAGATACTTGGAGATTTTTAAATTAGAGTAAATAGTGCTCTAGTTAAATGTCATAATGTTTTGTCTTAACCTACAACTGATCATGCTTTTTGATCTGCCCACGGAGTTGTTGGGAGGAGTAAATAAGACAGCTAGGGCAAGGCACCAGCACAGTGTCTAGCGATCAGTAAGTTGCCATTACATATTGGCTCTAGGTTTCATACTGAAACAATATTAAGAGTCAGTATTTGTGCTTAAAATTAAATGTGCAAAATTTAAAAATTCTGCCCCTGTAGCGATATGGTGAGAAGTGGCAGAGCACAAAGGTTAAAGCACAAGCTTTGGATCCCAATGGTCCATAGTATCAGTCATGGCTCTTCCAGCTGTGTGACCTCAGGTAAGTTATCCAACTCCCTGACCTTCAGTTATCATGAAAGAGTTATTTTCAGAGTCATTAGAGATCGTATTTATAAAGCATCGAACGTGATACCCAGCAAACAGTAAGCATGTGATAAACAGTAGTAGTAACTGGTTTCATTCCATATTGCCTCATCTCAAAGGATTCCTCTAAGTAGTTGCTATTCTATACATAACTCTTATTTTTATCTAATAATTTGAATTCTTTTCCCCTATGGTCATATACATATACATAATGCCTATACTATTTTAAAAGGCACATAATTAATTTTTTAAATGTTTTAAATGCCCTGATAATGGAAAATATCCAAAATTGAAAAAAGGAAAAAAATGTAGATGGCAAGTTCTTTCAATATCATATGGGTTGAAGATTCACCCAAGGGATTGTCTAGGAGAATGTCATTGTTTAACATACTATTACTACTGATTCAAGGTCCCAGATTTAGTGACATTACCATGAAATTTGTGGATTTTTGTTCAGCAAAAATGCAAATGATGTCTGTTTTGTAGAACAGATTATCCCAAAGGTTATAGTTTCTTGCCCTGTAGGATATTAGCCAGATTTTTTGAATCTAGTCCAGCAAGCTTATCCTAACATTCAATTAGTAAATTGCTTATAAATACCTAAGTCTTAAATGCTTTTTAAACCAGTCTTAACATCTTACTGATTCCCTCTTTAATAAATGAGCTACATAAAAGCTTTTACATGTGTTCACTTTATATTTGTATGTGAGTCATGGCTTTAATTTTCTGAATGGTATGTTAGCAGACCTGAGAAAGCTTAGCAGGAAAAATAATTACAGTAGCTAACATTTTACAAAGTAAAAAATTATTTAGTGATGTGAATTATCATTTTCTAATTCATCTGTTGTATCAGTTTTTTCAGTGTTTTTTTATACCTGGACATTTTTATGTTCAGACCATTCATGTGAGCAAGTACAACTGCCTCTTGCTGCAGCAAGGTAAGTTCGCAGAAGTTCTAAAGTCTCCTTACAAGTGTATTAACAATGAATTCATCATCACTGTAACAGTTGATATCAGCTTCTTTTCCTTTGCTTATTCTAATCTTTATTAATGGTCTCTGAGAAGTAAGGCTCATGTTACCACATACACACAATGTCTAGCTAGCTTCACACATACGAGATACAGTTTCATTTCCGTTTTCTTGCCAACAGGGGGAGAATAAACCAGAAGCTAGATTCTGAAGAAATGGGCTTGTTGGTTTAAGCTGGTTTGCAACTTGTTACTGTGTAATGCTCATAAGCACAGAGACCCTTTGGGGACACTTGGAGCCAAATTTCTGCTTAATTTATGAATACTTTAAGCCATATGAATTATCACAGGCTCACATACCCAAGGTTTAGAAGAAATAAAGGTGTGGACAATTCTAATTTGAATTTAAAATGTTATGGATAATTTGCAGTCTAATGATGCATATTTCCATGGACAAAAAAGTTGAGGTATACGATGAATTCAGTAAGTTCAGAATGGGAAAAATAGAAAAGATAGAAAAGAGGGAATTACACTCTTCATAGATGGATTCTCCACTGTACAAAATAATTCATAAAACCCTTTAAGGAACAAAACCCCCAAGTACTCTAAATTTTTCTTTTTCTTCCTTTATTTTTTTCTCTTTCTCAATACAAATGTTTAAAGCAGTGTGGTAGAATGAGCAAGACTTTGGCACTACTAGTGGTGTGTGACCTTAGAAAAATCTATTGCTCTCACTGGGATAGGATTTCCTTATCCAAGGAATGGAGTGGGCCTCATGGAACTCTAAAACTCCATAAAGTTCTATTCCATGACTCACAGACAATTTTCTGAGAGAATACATTGCATAAAATAATACATACTCTCAAAGTAATGTGAAGAAAAGAATTGCCAGAGGATGGCCACAGAGTTAGCTCATTTGACTCAAGGAGACAGGACCAAGTCCTGTGACAGATCTACTCTTGCTGCTGACTTGTTTTGTCTAAGGAAACAGAATGCAACGAACACCAAATGATGCCAGTTTTAGGGGTCTCCAGCAGAACTTTACCAATAACTAGTTGTCTGGCATTGGGCATGTCACTTTGCCTCTATAAAATGAGGACTCAGACCAACTCTGACTTCCAGCACTCATTGTCATTGTTTACCCAATTTAAAGATACTTAGCTAGTTGCAAGGGAGCTAGATCTAGCCAAATTTTCCATTCATTGGCACTACAAGCAAGCTTTAGAGACATGAATCCTAGGTAAGGATTCGATAAGGAAAACAGAGAACCAGGCACCTGTGTGGCTCCTAAGGATGGGCTGAAGCCGAGGGCTGGGCCTTCAACCAAAGCCTCAGATGGGAGATCTCAGGTTTCAACACCACGTGTTGGCAAAATATTTGATGCTCCACCAGCCTTACCTAAAACTGCCAGAAAGGCTTTGGGAACTGTCAACAGAGCTACAGAAAAGTCAGTAAAGACTAATGGACCCCTCAAACAAAAACAGCCAACTTGCCCTGCCAAAAAGGTGACTGAGAAGACTATTAAAGCAAAAAGCTTGGTTCCTGCGTCTGGCGACACCTATCCAGAAATAGAAGAGTTCTTTCCCTTCGATCCTCTAGATTTTGAGAGTTTTGACCTGTCTGAAGAGCACCAGATTGCAGACGTCCCCTTGAACGGAGTGCCTCTCATGATCCTTGATGAGGAGAGAGAACTTGAAAAGCTGTTACAGCTGGGCCCTCCTTCACCTGTGAAGATTTCCTCTTCACCATGGGAATCCGACCCGTTGCTGTCTCCTTCAAGCATTCTGTAGACCCTGGATGTTGAATTGCCACCTGTTTGCTATGACATAGATATTTAAATTTCTTAGTGTTTTTGTAGTTTGTGTGTTTGTATTAATAAAGCATTTCTTTAACAGAAAAAAAAAAAAAAAGCTGTGCGACTTTGGGCAAGTCACTTAAACTTGTAGGGCCTCAGCTTCTGTCAAACAAAGATGCTCCTTACAGCATATACTTAAAGATTAAGTGACTAAGTATATTTAATTTCTGATATAGTAACTAATACGTAGTTTTCACTCAATAAGTAGCAGTTCTTCATACTGTTATAGCCACGGTATGGTAAGACTTCTGAGCTGAAGGAAAAATTTTGCATCATTATTTTTTAAACTCCACCTGCAAAGTCGTGTATGTTCTTTTTGATCCAGGGCAACTCATTTGTAACTTCAAGATAAATTGAAATTGCATTTTGGATTTCACAATAATTCTGTCTCATGAGTATATAGAGATTAACAACATAATGTTTATAATCTCTCACTACCCTGCAAATGGAAAATACTACATAACTGTCTGAGGCTTTTTATAATATTTTTAAAAAGTCATTAAGCTAAATATTTGCATTGACGATTAGACAGAATGACAATTAGAGAGGATTAGGGTTAAACTATTGAAAAAGAAAGTTTCCTTAGCGAACTGTATAGTCTTTTCAGCTGAAATAAACATTTTATTTTTTCAAAGTAAATGTTTTTACAATGTCAATATTAATTCAAATTATGTATTATTGTTTATAGGCCCTGAAAAATATGGGTGGTGTGGACTTTTAGCAGCCAATTTGACTTTCAATTTTTAAAATTTAAACATTAAGCCTAAGATCTCTTGCTTGATGCTTTATGCTGAACAAAAAGCCTAAAATCTCAAAAAAACATAAAATTTACTTTACCTAAGAATTGCTAAATTTTATAGATTAATTTATAAAAGTTTATTATAACTATTACCCAAAGTGGTAAATAATTTTAAGCTTAACATTGATAACATTTCAGCTTTAATTACCATATAGTTATTTCCATTTAATAGTTGCATCACTAATTTATTACTCTCGAATGCCTAACACCAACTATTATAGAATTTATCATTGCTGTGAGGAAAAAAATATCTCTTGAATGCATTGTATCCAAAGGACACTTAAATTTCAAGGGTAAAATAAACCTTCAAAGTCATAAAAACAAGGGTAAAAATACCAATACTGCAATTTATTAAATATTTACCTCTTATCGAGCACTCACTATGGGTCAGACATTAAGTACATGAGCATTTAATTTAATATTTTCATACTTGTTTAACAACTAAAGAATTATTTTCCTCATTTACCAGATAAGAAAACAGGACGAGGAAGTTCAGTGACTTGCCCACAGCTGCAAAGCTTTCAAATGACAACACCGGGGGTATTCTTGACTACAGTCTATGCTCTCTCCACAATGTCACATTCCTCAGTAATAAATTACAGTAAAGCTTTGGAACCTCTCATTTTCATTTCCTCTCTACCTCCCTACCTATCACAACCTGAATCTTCTGGTTCACCCCTGGGAAAGGAGGGGGAAATGGTAAGAGAGAGAGCTGGGTGGCTCCCGTATATTTATTCAAGTGTAGCAGGATATGGAATGTGATCTTTCCCATCATCCCACAATAGTGTCTAAGTCTAATGTTGAGAGCAGAGAGTGAAAGGCACCTTATGTGTTCTACATTCCAAGTTCCCGGAAGTAGCAGCATTTGGAGTCAGCCCTACTACCCCCAAACCCCAGAGAGAGTTGTTGTCACAATTTTTAAAAATCCATCCATTTATTCAACTTTTTTGTGTGCAAGACCTTTGGATGGAGTGTCATGGAGGCCCTAAAGGAAGTGAGGGCTGGGAAGGGACAAGCATAACCCTACAAGCAGGTTGAAAGGTAGGCTTTATTTAAGACTGGGGTAAGGGGAAGCTATTGAAGGCTTCAGAGCAGGTCATAACTGGCCTTAATCTGTGCAAAATCTTGGGGGCAAGACTGCAGATGGGGAGTAGGCTGGAGGTGATGCAGAAGTGATGGATATGGGGTGGGAGTGGTGGTAAAGATTTGAATTTTAGTGGATGTAGGTTCTGAGCCAGGGAAAGTGCTGGCCCATTGTCAGTTGAGACTGGGTTGTAGGGAGAAGGGCAGAGCTCACATGTCTGGTATGCAGAGGAAGGAGGGAAAGTCCAGTATGTGAGAGGGGAATGCTAGATGGACCATCACTCCCTACCCATTCCTGGCTCCTTGTTTAGGAAGCAGCTTCATCATCATCTGAGATTTTTAGTTTTGAGTCCAGGCTAAAGCCAGAGAGAAACAAGGAGCAAAAGGAGGAGCCAAAAATGGAAGCCAAGGTCATGGGGCGGGGGCACCGCCAGGTTCTGTAAGAAGACGACTGAGAGAAGAAGGCATCATCCATGGTATTGAGGAGCAAGTGTCTGTGGAAAGGGTGCTGTTCCCCCACCTTCTAGTGGAGAGATACAGGGAGATTTTCCTTCCAGAAGGCAAGTGAGAGAAGCTCTGAGAAAATTCCTAAAGGAAAGTGGTGTGCCTGCAGGAATGGCCATCATTTCCTGGCTGGATCTACACTGGACGGTAGAGGCCACAGGTCTACTTTCATCCTGGCACAGAAGCCAGGCTTGGTGAGACCATTCTTGAGGGAAGGGCATTCTCGGAAATGAGGCCTGTGGCATGTTTACCTTTACAGTTAGTTCCCTTCCCAATCTGGAGAAGAAAGGAAGATTACTTAATTAACATCTGTAGCTATGTTAAGAAATTCCAGAAGCTAGAAGCCACATCTGCAAGTCTTGATGGGACCGTTTTGTGATGTGTCTAGGTGGAAGACAGGGAAAACTCCCACTCCATCCCAATTCTCCATAGCCATTAGAGAATATATAATAGAGTAGCACCCCTCTCATTCCTTTGGCTTCATATGAAAGTACACAGAGATTAGCAGAGGGGCAGGAAGAGCAGGGGCTGCCCAGACAGCTCAACCTAGAGAAGAGTATAGAACTTTTCCTCTTGGCAGCAATGAAGGGGTCAAAATAAAGCTGAATTGTGCCTCTAAAAGCCACCTGTATTCCCTACACAGAGACCACCATATCAACAGAGGCTACCAGCATCAGACAGATATAGGCTAAATCAGAAGGAGCAGAAGACTCTTCTATAACTTGCTACTCACATGTGACTCTCTGATGAGCAGTATCAGCCTCATCTGGGAGTTGTTGGCAATGCAGAGTCTCAGGCCCTACCCCCAACCTCCTGAATCAGAATCTTCATTTTATCAAGACTGATTCATATGTGCATGAAAATCTGAGAAACAGTGCTGTAAACTATGACTCTGTCACTAGTTAGGGGAGCAGAGCTTTGTCTCTCTCTCCATGCTGAGCTGACTACAGCAGTCACTGTGAGAACCTGTAGGAGTCTAGGATCTAATGAGAGGTGGGAAGGAAGTTCCAAAGGGAAAAGAAAAAAGAAAGAGAGTGTAAGAAGGTCCACATAGTCCCATTTATTTATTTTTGCTTTTGTAGCCCGAACTTTTGGTATGATATCCAAAAAATCATTGCCAAGACCAACATCAAGGAACTTTTCCCCTATGCTCTCTTCTAGGATTTTTGTGGTTTGGGGTTTTACATTTAGGTCTTTTAGCCATTTTGAGTTGATTTTTGTGCATTGTGTAAATAAGGAACCAATTTCATGCTTTTGCATATGGAAATCCAGTTTTCTCATCATCATTTATTAAAGAGACTATCTTTTTCCCATTGTGTCCTCTTGGAGTTCTTGTCAAAATTATTTGGCCATATATATTTGGATTCATTTCTGGGACCTCTAGCTCCATAAATCTATGTATCTGATTTTATGCCAGTATCATACTGTTTTCATTACTATAGCTATTTAATATAATTTTAAATCAGGAAGTATGATGCCTTCAACATTGTTTTTCTTTCTCAGTATTGCTCTGGCTATTCAGGGTTTCATACAAATTTTAAGATTGTTTTTTCTATTTAACAGGAACATCATTGGAATTTTTTTTTGAGACAGAGTTTCACTCTTTTGCCCAGGCTAGAGTGCCGTGGCATCAGCCTAGCTCACAGCAACCTCAAACTCCTGGGCTCAAGCAATCCTTCTGCTTCAGCCTCCCGAGTAGCTGGGACTACAGGCATGCGCCACCATGCCCGACTAACTTTTTCTATATACATTTTTAGTTGTCCAGTTAATTTCTTTCTATTTTTAGTAGAGATGGGGTCTCGCTCTTGCTCAGGCTGGTCTCGAACTCCTGAGCTCAAACAATCCGCCTGCCTTGGCCTCCCAGAGTGCTAGGATTACAGGCGTGAGCCACCGTGCCCGGCCATCACTGAAATTTTGATAGGGTTTGTGTTAAATCTGTATATTGCTTTGGATCGTATAAATATTTTAACATTATTTTTTTAATCCATTAACATGGAATATCTTTTGATTTAGGACAAAACCAACAAAATGAAAAAGCAACCTACGGAATGGGAAAAATATTTGCAAACCACATATCTGATAAGGGGTTAATATCTAAAAATGTATAAAGAACTCTTACAACTCAACAGCAAAAAAATAAATAACCCTATTAAAAGTGGGCAAAGGATCTGAACATACATTTCTCCAAACAAGACATAAAAATGGCCAAGAAGTATATGAAAAGGTGCTCAACATCACTAATCATCAGGGAAATGTGAATTAAAACCACTATCTCACACCTGTTAGGATGGCTAGCATCAAAAAGAAAAAAATAACAAACATTGGCGAGGGGCTGGAGAAAAAGGAGTCCTAGTACACTGTTGGTGGGAGTGTAGACTGGTACAGCTATTATGGAAAACAGTATCGAAGTTCCTAAGGAAATTTAAAATAGAACTATCATGTGACTCAGCAATCCCACTTCTGGATTTATACCCAAAGGAGATGAAATTACCACCTTGTAAAAATATTGCACTCCCGTGTTCATTGCAGCATTATTCACAATAGCCAAGATACGGAAACAACTTAAATGTCCATTAATGAACAAATGGATTAAGAAAATGTGGTGTGTGTATATATAAATATACATATATAATGAAATATTATTCAGCCTGTATATCTTGCTATTTGCCACAACATGGATAGAGCTGGAGGACTTCATGCTAAATAAAATAAGCCAGGCACAAAAAGAAAAATACTGCACAATCTCACTTATATGTGGAATCTTAAAAAAAAGAAAAGAAAAGGTCAAATACACAGAGATAGAGAATAAAACAGTAGTTACCAGGAGCAGCAGGGAGGAAGAAATTGGAAGATGTAGGTCAAAGGATACAAATTAGCAGATATGAAGGATGAATAAGCCTAGAGATCTAACGTACAACATGAGGACCACAGTTACTAAATTTGTATGTTACTTGGGATTTTCGTTAAATAGATTTTAATTACTCTTGTCACCAAAAAAACTATGCAAAATGATAGAAATGTTCATTTATTTCACTACAGTAACCAGTTTACTCTCTATATGTATCCCAAAACATCATGTTGTAAGCCTCAAATATATAAAATAAAATGTATTGAAAAAGAAAGAAAGCAAGCTGACATATACTTGATTCTCGGATCACCAAGTAGACAGTTTCAAGGAAAGGGGAGAAGTATTAGATGAAGTTTAAGAATGAAGTTTCCAAACGAACAGTCTTAATTACTCAAATAAGATTGTCCCAATAATCAGATCAACAAGAATAATATGAAATGTAGTCAAGACGTTTTAAGGACAGTTTAGAGTATATTTAAAATCAATGGTGAGAAAAAATATAATCATCCCATGTTCTTATGTTCAATAAATTCAGAGTCCTCAAGAAGGTACTTCAATAGTCATTCATTTATTCACCAAACATTTGTTAAAATTCTACTAAGTGCCAGGCACTACACTAGGTATTGGAAATGCAAACAAACAAAACATGGCCTCAGTGACTTAAAGATGTCATTGGAGAGACAGTCATTCCTTCAGCAAATATTTACTGTTACCCACCTTGAGTCAGGCAGTGTTGTGAGTATTGGGAACACGAGTGAAAAACACAAGCAAAATGCCTACTTATAGCGTTTACATTGGAGGGAAGGAGACAGATAATGTATGAGGTAAGTAAAATGTAGAGTACACGGGATAGGAATCAGAAAATAAAACAAAGCAGTGAAACAGGATTGGAATGTAGCATGAGTAGTGCAATTTTAAATAGGAGGCCAGGAGAGAAAGTATGACTTTTGAGTTACCTGGAGAGAGTAAGGGAGCACACCAGAGGGGTGTCTGGAAGGAGAGCACTCCAAGCGGACTGAGCAGTAAATCAAAGGCTTTTCTGTAGCAAGAACACTAAAGAGGCTGTGTGGCTGCAGCGGAAAAAGGGCAGGTGACAGAGGAGATGAGTTGGAGACGTAACTCGGGCCAGTTAGAGTGGGTCTTGATGGCCATCATGAGGACTTAGGCTTTTCCTTTGAGAGGGGAGTCTCCGTTTTTAAGCAGGAGAGTGATGGGAATTTGACTTACATTCTAATAGGATCAGTCTTGTTACTATGACAGAGGAAGTTACAAGAAGTTGTCAGGTTCTGAGCATGTTTTTAAGGAGTCACCAATATTTGCTGTTGAATGTGAAAAAAAAAAGATAAAATGTGAATAAATGAACATAGTAAAATAATGTATTATTGTGCTTCGTTAACTAAATTCTGTAAATGAAGTCTCTTGTAAATCCAAAGAGCTCTAACCTTGATCCAGCACATCGGGCCCACCCTTGCAGGCCTTCATGCTGGAACTCCATGGTCTATAAGCTGCATAGAGCACTGCTCTATGCCCAACGGATGTAACACAATTTCTGTATTGTGATGAGGAAACGTAGAAAATAAAAATCGTAGAATGTTATAGTTGAAACCTGTATGCTTTTCTTGGACCAAGTTAAACCACATCTTGGCATATTTCTTACAGATCTCCCCAGGGTTCTGAGGTTGTAAGCTCTGAACCCCTGTGTTCCTCCCATTCGAGTTTACTAAAGGCATGTGAAGACATAACTAACGAAGTTCCTCCTATTGGCTCCTTCTGTACTAGCATTAACTCAAAAGATGTTCTCTGAAAGTCTCTTCAATCCTTAAGAAACCAATTTCTCAAGATAGTTGGACAAAAAGTAGCAAACAAGGGCCTCAGAGGAAAAATTCATTCTGAAGTACACTGAATCTGAATTATAAATCTCTGAATACTTATTCCTAAGTCTCAAGTTATTTTCAATGTCCCTTTTTAAAAGAATATATTAACCAGGATCATAAAATCCACAAGAATTTACATTTTAAACATGTAACCACAAGGTGGTGATCTAAAGCAAAGATTAGTTTTCACAGCAGTGCTCAACTCAGTATCCAGAACTTATCTGAGATTAGAATTCTACATGTTCTCAAGAAATTGACTTATTGTTTTAACCTAGAAGAAAACACAGTGCTTATGTATCAGTATTCTTTTATTCTAATCTGGAAACGTATAAGGTATGAAAGTACTTGAGGAAGCTCTGAACAGTACAACGTAAGGTGGCAAAGTGGAGACATTGATCATATTAGTAATCTCAAGCTTTAGGTCTAAAGTAGGAAGAACAGATCATGAGGACATTTAACACAGGCTAATGTGAATATTTTAGTCTAGATGCTTCATGGCTGGCAGTGAATAACTAATTCTCTTTATCCTGACAAATAGCACTGCCAGACTAGTCATCCTAAAGACTCTAAACCGTAAGTTTGACTAAAATACCCCTCTGGTTTTATTTCATTTGTATATGGTAGTGGGACTGACTTCCCAAGTGAGGCCCTGTTGACAAGAGAAAACTCTCACCTCCTTTTTAGATGAGTGGGGTTTTATCAGTTTCCCCAATTATACACCAAATGCATCTGTTTGATTCACAACTGTCCTCCAGGTTTACTCATCTAGAAGTTTCATTATTTTAAAAATAATCTAAATTTCCTTAGGTTTCTTTTAGTGTGAGTAAGTCTTCTTCCCTATGGAAACAAACAAAACGACAATTGAAAGAGAAAATCTAGGCTAAATAATAAATAGAAAACATGGTATGACATTTTTCTGTCTGGCTATTTTCCTTCCATGTGTCTTCACTTATCTTAGAGATCATACAACCTAAGTTAATTAGCTAGCCTCAACTTCAGCTTAAATTCTTGGCAGTGGAACTCCTTAAAGTTCTTCTGCTATTTTTGATTGTAACGAAAGAACTCGTTTGTAAAAATTGTTTTTCCTCCTAGTTTACTCAGGTTCTAAGACCTACAATCTTCAATTTATTAAGAGTTTGTTTTTTTAAAAAAAAAATCACCTATACCTTATAAAATTAAAAGGGAAGGCAAGCACCAACTCAAATATTGTTATTATTAGGTGGGAATTTCCCTCATTCCTCAGCCCTGATTTATCTCCTTATACCTGCCTCTGTTACAACCAGTTGAAGAGAGTCCCAAGTTGTTTATTTAGATAAGCATCAAAGTTTGGGATGCTGATCTGTACTTAAGAGACCTTTGATCCTGTACACCTTGATTTAGAAATCAAATTAGAACTCTAACAAGAAAGATTTTCCTCTTCCGCTACTTTCTGGTCTCAGCAGCCCGGAAATACCAAGAGCCGGCTTCGTGGTAGTTCAGAACTTCCGCTTCCTGTTCTGGACGCAAGCAGAAGTGGGGAAACAAGAAAATGTTAACCAAAAAGCACAATGACCTTTTGCAATCCACCACAACATGGAGATTAAATTTAGCTCAAATGTTGCCTGTTTATTTAACCAGCGTGAGTTTATGTGACACCGTTTAAACCAAAATAAAATCTGTAGGAAACTTTCAGATCACCACGCACTGGCTGATTGGCTGGGAACCTGAGAGAGTGAGAAGCGTTCCCCAGGAGCGACCTCCGGAACGCGAGTTTGATGTGTGAGCCAGATGGTCGGATACCAGCTCGCAGAGCAATAGGGACTGCTCAGTTCTCCATCTCTCTAGGTAGCAGCACTCAGACTTTGTGTGCATCAGAATCACCTTACAGTGAGGTTTGACTAAAAGGATGGTTATCATCTAGTCTCCACATAGATGGAACCCCCTGCCGCCCTCTAGTGGGCATTTGGAAATGGCAGGGGTGGGGGAGGAGTCACACTGTTGACTGGTAGGGGCTATGGGCACTTGGTAGCCAGGGGTCTGAGATACTAAACTTCCAGCCTTTGGGGATCTTTTCATACAACGAAGAATTGTACTACCCAAATGCCAATAAGACCCTGGGTTGAGAACTGAATCCTTCTGTTTTGATGCCTCTATCATGAATCTGGATGCAGATGTTTGATACTTGGCATAGAATCCTCTCTTTGTTCTGTACATTGAATATAGTGTGTGTATTTCCATGTTGTTGAAGAAAGTGTACATAAAATTCCTGGCACATTGCTTGTTTTATTCTAGATAGCTCTAAGAGTTTCATATTTACATTGATTTGATTGATGGAAATGAATGATAGAGGAGGATTAATTAATAAGATGATTTTTTCCTGGGGCTTGCCAATTAGAGGGGAAAAAAAAGGAAGGATGGAATTTGATATAACCTGTTGTTAACTTATGAAGCTGGCCCCGAATCTCTTGGTTACCTCAGGAAAGTCCAGAATTAGATATTAGGCCACAATTTCCCATCACCTTTCCATCATCATCAGTAACATTAAACTATCTGAAAGAAACAAAGAAAGAAAGAAAGAAAGAAAGAGAAAATGGTAACTACATGAAGTGATGGATATGTTAATAGATTTATTGAGATCATTTCACAATGTGTATACATATACCAAAACTTCAAATTGTACATTTAAATATATACAATTTTCATTTGTCAATTATGCTTCAATAAAGCGGGGGGTGGAAACTATTCAAAGGATTATACAAAATTTTACTGAAAGTTGGGAAGGTAGAGTGCTTGCCATTGAAACACCATGCATTAATATTTGGCCTAAGCTTTCACAGCTGTTAACGGTAGTTTCTAAGTTAAACTGATCTTTCTATAAAAATAAATCCAGTGTTAGGAATCAAGATTTGTACCAGACTCAGGGTGGGGGGGAATCCTTGCTCCAAAAATGCAGTTAGCATGATATTCTTTCCAGAAGCTTACCATTCTGCCATTTATTTCCTTATTGATAGAAGAAAGGACTTCAAAGCCGTAAGTATACACATATGCTACAAGCATGTCTAAATCTAAATGTAGGACCTCTGAACCAACTTCCATATGATATAATTGGCAATTCTATCATTTATATTGCTAGACAATGTAAAAGTCAGGAGAAGTAAAGACTAATATACTACAAAATACACAAGCAAAGAATAGCGAGATACGGAAAATAAACTTTCTAAAACACAAACGTGATCAGTTACTATGACTTTTAGGATAAAATCCAAGTTCTTTCGCTGCGAGTCCTTTCACATTCTGACCCTTTGAAAACTAACAAATCTAAATATATTTTTACACTCATTAAAAAGGAAAGAAAAGGATGTAGAAGCATAATATTACAAAAAGGGAAAGGAAAGCGCTGCTCTGAGAGATGGAAAGAATGAAGTTCTAGTGTTTGTCAGTTTGTCACTGACCTTGTACAGGTTACTTTGCCATTTGTGCAATTGTGACTAGCTGGTGACTGAAATCCATACGTAGTGCTGACAGTTCATCAATCTGCTTGGATTTCTATGTCATTGACAAGATTGCTGAGTATGTCAACAAGGCTTATGGTTGATCTATTTCGCATCTTATTCTTTATTTACGAATTGTGTCTTGGATTGACATGAATTTAAGAAGTAACTGCTAATAGTTTGAATATTGATATCTTTTTAAACTGGAAAAAGGAATTGTTGGCAGTGGAAAACAAGCAGTCAAACTCATGCTCCCTTTTATTTTATTGGAACATAAGTTTTTCAAACTCCAAGTTTAGTACTTCACCCATCTGTTTCTTTGAACATTCATTTGAGAAAAATCTTTTACATATCAATTGCGCTGTAAAAAAGGTTGTTTCGACAAGATATCGTATTGAAGCAATTCAAGTTTGTGATAATTCTAAATATAAGGAAACCCGGTAGCCATTTATCAGAGAACATTTTTATCAGTGATATTAAGATTATTTTTAGTACGTGAGTTCTTCCAAAGGCTTTTTCAAAGGAAGTATGTTTCTAAACAGATTTTTAAAAGCAATCCAATAAAAGTAAAGATAGTATGGCAGCAACTACTTAGAAAAGGAGAAAAAAAACCCTTCATAATTGATCTAAAAGATTTCTTTTAGAAAGCCCATGCTGCTTAAATAAAATCCTACAAGAAGTGTCAAGGTTTCAACACTACTACACAAATGAGTAGAGCACAAAAATATAAAGTGACTGGCTCAGAATATATAATTGCTATATTGCCATTAGCTGCTCTAAATCCCATCCAAAACAATCCAGTCCCCAGAAACCAAGTTTAATCCTGAGAGGATATACTTTTGTGTAGTTCTAAAATCTGAATTCTGCATGAAACCAGATTCTTGGAGTTCCCCAGTGGCTTCCTGCTCCACACCTCCTCGTCTTGTCTCCCCTCCCACCAGCAGCTTCCTTTGCTGAGAACGTACACTTAGCAAAAAGCCCCAGGGTGCTGCTCGCCACATGTGAAATTCTGAGACTTGAACAGTGATGGTCCAACCAACTGTACACATGGACAAGGCACTGATGATGGAGTTTTGAAGTATGTGGCAGAGCTGTGTTCTGGTAGAAAAAGGAAAGAGGTTGATTTCAAGCGTAATAATTAGGATTCGTGCTCTTGGACAAAGAGCATTAGGCAGAGTTTGACCATCACTCAAAGAGATGCTGCAGGAGGTATGGAAATTTGTGTCATGTAAGAGTGACAGAAAAAAGACATTATTGCATAAATGTCCTCTTGTTTCCATTGAGCTCAGGGGCCTTCCATTCGGCCTGATGGGCTGAGAGGAAACTGGAGAAGCTTGAACCTTATCTGGATTTATGTTAGAAGACTACTGGCCAGAGACAGGAAAACAAAATAGATAAGCAAAGGTTAAAAGGTGAAGCATTCAAGACAGCCTATGTGAATGGAACTCACGAGAAAGATTTGGGCAGGAGAGAGACTTGGGAGAGAAAATGTGAAGAGGTTTCCTATGCTGAGGATGAGATCTGCCCCTGGAATTTTCTTGGGACATTGCAGTAACCACTTACATTCCCTGAATTAATTTTCATTGCCTGATGGGCATTGTTTTGAATGTGACACCATCTACAGGGAATCTCTTGGTCTCTCAGGCATAACCGAAAATCACAATCTTTCCAAAATGCAAATCTGATCCTGTCACCCCCACCCACCCAAAGTCCTTCCAAAGTTTCAAATCAGTCTGATTAGCACTGCATAATCTGGTCCCTGCCTATGTTCAGTCACATCTCCTACTGTCACCTAAATCCTACGCTCCAACCATGCATATGATGGGTTGTTCGCCAAATGCACTGTGATCTCATAGGTCTTCAGACCTTCACACACACTGCTTCTCCCTCGAAATGCCTCCCTACCCCATTCTTTCACGCATCCACTTATACAACACACATTTATTGAGCACGTATTTTGTTTTAAGCACTGTTCTAGGCATTGAGCGACCAAAACAATGAACGATGGCAATAACGACAATAACAAAACAGTGAAGGCCTTCATAGGGCATATATTCCCTCGGATGAACTTTCCTGTTATTTGAAACACACCCAATATCAACAAAACACAGTATGTGGACCTCGTTTGAATCTTGTTTCAAGTACGCCATCTTTTTAAAAATATGAAACAATAAAGTCAGAATTTGAATCTGACTAGATATTTGGGAGTATTAAGAAATTACTGGCTGGGCGCAGTGGCTCACGCCTGTAATCCTAGCACTCTGGGAGGCTGAGGCGGGCGGATTGTTTGAGCTCAGCGAGACCCCGTCTCTACTAAAAATAGAAAGAAATTAATCGAACAACTAAAAATATATAGAAAAAATTAGCCGGGCATGGTGGCACATGCCTGTAGTCCCAGCTACTCGGGAGGCTGAGGCAGTAGGATTGCTTGAGCCCAAGAGTTTGAGGTTGTTGTGAGCTAGGCTGATGCCACGGCACTCTAACCCAGGCAAAAGAGTGAGACTCTGTCTCAAAAAAAAAAAATTATTATTAATTTTTAGGTGATATAATAGTATTATAATTATGGTTTGTAGTAAAAATAAGAATCTTTATCTTTTTAGAGATAATACTAAAATATTCATGGTTAAAATAATATGAGGCCTGGAATTGGATTCAAAATAGTCTATTGAGGGGTGGGGGGAATACAGATGAAACGAGAATGGCCATGTGTGGATAGTTGTTGAATTACCTCACTACTTTTGTATGTTTGAAAATTTTCATAATATGAGGTTTCAAAAAGGAAGAAAAGAAAAAAGCGAAGGTACATTTGGACCTCCTGTCCTTCAGCAAACCTTTCCTGGGGTCCTCATTCCCGAGCCCACTCCCTGAGACTCAAGGGCCCCTCTTGCTCTCCTAGCCACTTGGCTCACCCCATCATCACACCATTTTGTCACTGTTGGCCTGTATCACCCCCATAAGATAGCCATTTAAGGGCAGGGACTATCTGTGTCTTTCTAATCGTTCTTTCATCAGCTCCAATTACAACCCCTGGCATACAAATAGACACTGGACATCATCTCTGCAAATGAAAACCCCAAGGCTACGAAAATCAGATTTCAATGAATGAAACATTGGATTCAAGGGAACCAGAAGTTTGGTAGCTGTCTTCTCTGCTGAGCAAAATGATCCAGCAGATGCAACTCCACTGCTCAACACATGTTTATTGAGACCCCCACTGGGTGAGAGACATTGTGCTGGGGACCATATACTCCCTCTTAACAACTGTCTCCTTTGCTGTCTCCGTGAAAGACTGGGAGAAGATGCAAAGGTGCCCGTGCACATGTGCACACACACACAAATTATTTCCTTATTGTTGGTCCCTCTAGAATCTAGTTAAAATAAACAAAAAAAACTAGACTACAGCAGTCTAGTGTTCCTTTGCTCATTTAATGTAGTATTGATACACAAGATAAGATACATTGTTATTTAAAAAACGTTATAGTAGTAATTTTCATTATCTATTACATTAAACCAAAAGAACTACCTAGCACTTCCTGACTTTCAGTGTTCTCTAATATAAGGGATGGCATCCAGTTGCTGAAGCCAGAAACCTGGCTTGAACTCTATCTTGGACTCTATGTATGTATATTCTTCTATTAATATAATATAGGCTTTTAATATTTGACCCTGCTTCATTAGGAGATTCATTCACTTGTTCATCCTCCTGCCCTCATTCACCTAGTTGCCAAAATGTATTGCCCCTATGATCTAACTATCTTTTCCTCTTGTCTGTCTGGAAAACTTCCACATTTCCTTTCAATTCACAATTCTGTGTAGCCTAACCTGACTCTCTCAGACAGATTTAGGTAAGCCTTCCGAATATCTAATATCCCTTAGCCACATCTCTATTATAGCACATTACTATATCATAATATTATAATTATTTGAACCTCTTCTCCCTTGGGAAGGGTGGATCAGAGCCAGTTCAGGCTGAATGTATTGGTGGGGCAAACCCAAGCCAACATCCACAAGAGGGAGCCATAAATCAGGAATCAGAGATAAGAAACAAACACTAGCTCCAAGGGATCATGTTAAAATGGTAGCTGGAAGGCTGAGCTAAGTAAGATCTGGGAAACGGGGGAAAGGATAGAAATGAGAACAGGCTGGCTAAAGGAAGACCGTCCAGAATAATTGCCGCAAACACTGGTGGATCTGAGACTGACATTTACTTATGGGAGTTCTGGTGCTTGGAGAATATTAAGCTATCTTAACGCAGCCAAATCAAGGTAATCAGTCAGGATGTTCTACTTTTGTGCCAAATGGATGGTCAGCTATTTGGGAGGGTACAGGTCTCCTTTTCCAGGTAGGGGGAATCCCAGGGCTTTGGCTCAGCTGGGATTCCAGAGCTGAAAGTACATAGGGAGTGAGTCTGTGGGGGGCAGGCTGGTTGCCTCGTGTAATAGCAGAGAGTAAGAAACATCTACAGCTCATGGCTCAGGGAATGGGTGGAAGGAACCAAAGAGGCTCCAAAGCACTCATTCATTTATTCAACAAGTGCTTAATGTGTGTCAAGCACTGTGCCGGGGCCTCAGGACCTCGTGGTGAAAGAGCCTTTACAAGTGAGAGATGGTTACAGAAGGAAAGAATAGGGTTTTGAAGAGAATGTACATCAAGGGTTACTAATCTAGTCATTAAGTTTAAGGAAATCATGGAGACAAGAATGAGATCCGAACCACGGGCAGGAGCACAGAGTCTGTGAACTGATCAGCAGAGTCAGTGGAGTTCAGGAAACCAGCCTGGGAAGATGGGCTGACGCAGCACCACACACTGGAAAGTGTGTCCTTCTGGTGGCTGAGCCCAAGGGGTGAGCAGGTGAGGTGTTGAATTTGTTTAGAGAGGAGAGAAAGAGTCTTCGGCAGAAGTTTACCTCTAGGCTGTGGCAAGTACACAGTGGTCAATAAAACATTTGTTGAGCAACTGAATAAATGACGAATGGATGATGAATTAATGAATATGACTATCCTAGTCTTCACATTGTTTGATTTAATTTAGTTTGATCCTTGAGTACTTTAAAAGCAATAATTCTTATAAACGTCTGTCCTGACTGCCTAGTTTGTATATACCCTTTCTACTTCCCTATTTCGTCTCCTGTTCCTGCTAACTCTTCTTGAACGTTACAGAGCTTTTTGAATCTCATGGAAGCTGAGCAATCAAGTTGGACACTTTTGGGCAAGTGACAGCAACAGACTTGATGTGGAAACAATCGATTGTTTCAGATTGTCATTTGGGGCTGTAATCCTATCTGTACCATGGGTATAGTAAACATTGATTAATCGTCATTTTGTTTTGCCAATGGAGAAAGTATCCAAGTGGGTTACAGTTCACGGCTAAATAAAATGCTATTTGGGTTCTTGTTGAAGCCGTGTTAGGATGTTATGTACCAAAGGAAGAAGGTTAGAGGGACAGTGAGGCCACTGGATGCTTTGGAGCACGTATTATCTTCCCACTCGCTACCGTGCCAATACGGGTGTGTACGCCAGGTCCTTCCAGTGGGCTCTGGAGCTGCAGCCTCATGTCCTTGGCTGCGTTACTGAGAATCTGTCAGCTCCATCTCCTCACCCCTGGGGGGGAATCGCATGAGGAAGTTCAGTCAAGGTCAAGGAGGCTTGTTTTCTCTTCCTCTTCAATGGATTGACTCTATAAACGTGTTTGTTCTGCCAGATGGAAGGAAATCCTCATTGTCTTTTCACACTTGAGCTTCCCTTAACGCAAGCACTAACTTAGGAGTTGTGACTAAGTCACAGGCTTATTTTACACAGGTATTTGTTATTTCCTGGAATGGTGACAGGATCAAGGCCTGAAACAATTTGTGAGAATTTTTGGAAGTATAAGGTGTTTACCAGGA
>RJWJ010018849.1:0-31055 GCA_004363605.1 Indri indri
GTTTCAGAGAGCCCCATCTCCACGGGGAGAAAAACAGAGGACAACAAAAGTGTCATTTATGTTATTGGACAGGCACTAAGAGAAGGGCTTTCTCAGAACATCTCACTTAATTCTGTGCTGGAGGAATAGTATCATCACTTAAAGATAGAGAATCCGAGGATCAGAGAGGTTAAGTGGCTTGCCCACACTCACACAGCCAGGAAGCAGTGGAGCCAGGGATGGGACCCATTCTCATGCCAAAGCCTTCTGTGTTCCATTGCAGTGAGGACCTCTATGGACTGAGGAAACCAGCTAAGTATACTGCCTTTTTGTGTCTTAACGGTGGGAGAAAGTCTCTTACCATCTTACACCTTAGCATTTGTTTCTCTCTTCCTGCCCTTCACTTATTTGCATCTCATTTCCTCCAGAAACGCTTTTGGTGTGTATGTCTGTACCTTCCCCGTCCTGCCCCATGCACTTCTCTGCCCACGTCTCTGTGATGTCACCAGCATCTTGGGCAAGCTCCAGAAAACCTCACCCATACCTGGACCTTCAGAATTCAAGCTGTCTGGAATCAGAGTGAAAGTGTTCCTTCTCTGTGGGATGCTTACAGGAACCTACCTCACGGCTTCAGTGTTTACTTTAAGTTTAAGGAGACCTGAGCTCAGGAGAGGAGGAGGAGCTTGCCTGACTGTGGCCTTGGTGAAGGTCAGACTAAAATCTGCAGGTCAGATGAGGCTGAGCTGCATTTCTCCAGGGACAAAGCTCCCCCGCAAAATACCCAGTGACCCTTCTCCTCACCAAATGCACACGCGGTTTCCCCTACAGCACCCCTGAAGATCTGCTCTGCTTTTCTTGACAAGACTGTGCCTCTGCAATGTTGGAAACAACTTTGGCAGAAGGAAAATTTCACCTAGATCCCACTTTTTATTAAAAACTTTTATTAAAGGTTATTTTTATTTGTGTATATTTCCTTTCAGTGTGTGATTTTTTTTTTTTTTTGGTACTGTTGCCATCATGGTGCACACCGTTTTCTCTTTGACTTTCTTCCCTTACTGTTATATTCTATGTTGCTCATTTGTCAATGTAAATTCCAGAATTATTATTTTTAAATTATGTTCAGCATTCCATTGATTGAATGTAACATAATTTTTTAATATTTTTTCCTGCTAGCGTACATTTAAGTTGCTTCCTTGGGTCACAATGATATAAAATACTGTAATGGAAAATTTTATGCATGTAGCCTTCTGCTTCTATTGAATTATTTCCTCAGAAAATTGGATCAGGAATGAGAATGGCTATGAACAGTTTGATCTCAATATGGAGTTAGTATTAAGAGTGGAGTCCCAACGACCAGGTTAAAACCCCAGGTTTGACACTTCCTAGCTCTGTGACCTTGGACAAACTACTTACTCTCTTTAAGCCTCGATTTCCTCAAAAGAAAAACAAGGCTAATGTGATACTTAACTCATAGGATTGTAGTGAGGATTGAATAAAATAGTGTATATTCAAAATATTTTAGTAAGTGCTAATACTGCTGCTATGATTACTACTGACGCTAATACTATTTTTCTATTCTTTTAGCCTAAGCTGACTCAACACCATGGGGCTGAAACCCAAAATGTTTCCTAGAGCCAAACACAGCCTGGTTTACAATAATCCAACGGGTCAAATGATTTTAGATCCACTTATTCTACTCATTCCTCTCATCCATCCTAGGTCAGAGACTTTAGTCAAAACTCAATTCTTACCTCATCTCTTTTAAAACTCTTTAAAGGCCTTTTTAGGCCCCTTGCCCTCCTTTTTTTGTTTTGTTTTGTTTTTTTGAGACAGGGTCTCACTCTGTCACCTGCGCTAGAGAGCAGTGGCATCATCATAGCTCACCACAGCCTCAAACTCCTGGGCTCCAGTGATTCTCTTGCCCCAACTTCCCGAGTAGCTGGGACTACAGGTACGCACCACCGCATCCGGCTAATTTTTATATTTTTTGTAGAGACAGGGTCTCCCTCTTGCTCAGGCTGTCTAGGCCTCTTAATTTTGGAAACCACACTGCAGCTCTCACCAGGCATATTTAAACCCCTCTCCCATATCCTGCAGGAAATATATTTACTTAGGAGTAGGAGACTACATAGACACAGTAGATTAGTAGATGTGGTATTAAGTTTTAACTAATTATTCATACTTGTGTTTTTATTAAAAACGTATCAATTTTGATTTTGTGGTTTGAGTCAGAGTTTAGGGGTCCAAAGAATAATGCCTTTCATCTCCCTTCCTGAGTTCAGAACCAAGTAAGAAATATACTCAGGAGCCAGATCGATGGGCATCAAAATATCAGCTTCATTACTAGGAAAACTGAAGAAAAGAATATGGCTTAAATAAATGCAGAGCCACAGGAAACTTCCTAATACTATCTCCTGAATTGAACTTGCAACACCGCCCCCCCAAAAAACCTTCCAGCTTCCCCTGCTTGCCGCAGAGTGGGGAGCCGCCAGAATGGACCCTCGCCATAGGCAGCGCATCAGAAAGCGAGGGAGAGGGAGTTGCCAGGTGGAAAATACTCAGTTTTTCTCCCAACTTACCATCCAAAAAGACAATTCCTTCCACCTTGTGTGGAAAGGACAGGGCAAGGGATGATCAGAGAAGCTGGGAGTGTTGGTAGCTGAAGTTTCTCGACATGAAACTATCAGATCAGGGTCCTACCAGTTTCTTTTGGGACCCAGTATTTGATCTCGTGCTGACCTGCTGGATATGACAACAACAGGTTCATTCTCACCATTCTGTGGTTTCTCACAGCCGTGGTGAGACCCACTCTTTTCTTCCTCCTCTCCTGGATTTCCTCATAACCCTCCTGACTAGTCCCTGTGCCTAGGACCAGTGTTGACCTACTATTTAGCACCCCCAAGATGGGAATGTAGGGTCTGATATTTATGCTACTGAATCATGTTTTCACACTTCTTTCCTGTCAATTTGATTCTACCCACCATTTAATAGGATTATTTCAGTTGCCAAAAAGAACCTCTAAAATATCCAAGTTCAAATTGGCCTAAGCAACAAAGAAATTTATAATTTCACACCAGGAGAAGTAAGGAAAAAATATAGTGAGTTATTATCAACAACTCTCTGGTAGTAGACCCAGGTTCTTTCTATTTTTCTGTTGTCATCTGCCCCTTGGCTTCATTCTAAAACTGGTTTCCCTTGCGGTCCTATGAGAGATGCTGTAATTCCAGCCATCATATCCAGGACCCACATCAGCCAGAAGAAGAAGGGGAAACATACCACCTCTTTTTAAACTTTTTTTAAATGAAGAAATCTTTTCTAAAATCCCCATCACATGGCATTGGCCCCTGCTAAACTGATCTCTAAGCAAGGAGATAGAGCTACCATTATTTAGATCTATTCCTGGAGTTATAAACACATGGGATGGAAACTCTAACAAAATCAGGGTTCGGACAAAATGAAAGCAGGAGAACAGATGTTGGGTAGGGAGCCAGACTTGTCTGTTGTGCATCAGCAAACATTTGTTTCTGTGGTTATGATCTTAAAGAGCCAGTCTCTTTCTATCTCTGTTTTCTCATCTTTGAACCTGAATTTCCTCATCTGCCTTCTGCACCCTGCAAGACTGCTGTGACGATCAAGTGAAATAATGTGTGTAAACTATGAAGTGCTGTGTAAACCTTGCATCTGATGAACATGAGCCTTCCCTACCACCAAGGTATAACTCACTCCAGACATGAGTGGCCGTTAGTAAAGTTGGGGTTGTCCTCGTAAGACTGAAAATTAGAAGCATCTCATCACTGGGATAAAAGTTCCACTTTGACCTCCAAATATAATGAAAAATGCAAATAAAAAATTAAAGCGTATTAGGTCAACAAACATGAAAAGATGCTCAACATCACCCATCATTAGGTAAATGCAAATCAAAACCACAGTGAGAAACCACCTCAAAATTATTAGGACACCTGCTGTCAAAAAAAAATAAAAATAAATAAAAAACAGAAAGCAACAAGTGGTAGCAACATTGTGGAGAAAAAATGGTTTCTCTTCCCAAGAGGCCCTGAGAGAACCTTTCCTCAGATCCCACTGACGCAGCGTAGCTTAGGACTACCCATTCCTGAGCACATCGGTGACTTGGGATCTACCCTGAGTGGTATAAAGTGATTGCCTGAGCAAAGTGCAAGGTAAGGAGTGACCCGTGATGGTGCCCATGGTAGGTTTGGGCCAGATGGTGGAAAGTCTTAAATCACAGACTGAAGAATCTGTATGTGAAATAAAAGGCACGGAGAACTGCTGATCTCTTTCCAGCAGCGGAGTAAACGAAGCTGAGTTAGGGGCTACTTACTCGGATGTCTTGATCAGAAACGACCACGCAGAGGAGAGTGGGTGTGGAAGAGCCATGTGCCCACTCCCTTTGCGTCTTTTTCTCATCAACAGGCGTATCATGCCCACGGGAATGGAAAGGAGGGTGTTGATGGAGGAAACACTCCAGACAGGACGGACAGGGTGATTGTGGAGGGGGAAAGGAAACTTAAAAACGGTTCTGAAGTTATGGATTTCAGTGACTTATACATGTAGTGCCATGAATAAAAATACAGTCATTTAGAACAGTCAGTGAGGTGATTTTGAATCCATAAATCAGATGCGAAACTAGTAGTAATGATAATAATTATAAAGTGATACCGATAATGAAGGAATAATAATTAATAATAAAATTTAGGATATACTGAACACTTAATATGTGTCAGTCACAGAATAGATACTTAGTATGTATTTGTTGTTCTGAGGCATATATACATATATATGCATATGTATCTATCTATATAGATAACTTTACATTTTCTCCTTACAACAATTCTATTATTAACTAAGAGGTAAATGTCAGCAATCCTAGGTTACACAACTGGTAAGTAAATAAAGTAGAATAAAACCCAGGCTGTCTGACTTAAGACCTTATTCTTTTATTCTTTATAACAATAGCTAACGTCTATGAAGCACCTACTTTGTGACAGTACTTTATATACCTTCTCTTTAATCCTTAACAGTCACCCCTATAAAATGCACAGTATTATTCCTGTTTGAGAGAAGACGGCTCTGAGGCACAGAGACAATAAGGAACTTACCCAGAGTCACACAGGGGGTAAGTGATAGAGGTAGTTTTCAAATTGCAGAAGGCATGGTCGAAAACTCGTACTTCCTCCATGATGCCGTAAAAAAGAAAAATGCGTCCTAGAACCACAACATCTGTATCCCCTGTCTCATCAATGAAATATTAAACTTCTAGCATTTGGGGACCAAGTCTTACACATCCTGGATACACTGTTAGTAAGTACAGCACCTAGCATGTAAACACCTGGAAATGATACAATCTCTAAGCCTTGGGGAATCTCTACATATAAGGAAAAGCTTCATCTAAGGAAACAACAGTGGGAAGTTCCTGACCAACCAACTGAAGCATGAGCCTTTGAGGAGGTAGAAGGGTGGGTTGTTAAGAGAAAGCTCAGGGGCAAGAGTCCTGAGTCCAAATTGTAGCCCTGCAACTCATTCGCTGGAGAGGTGGGGGCAATAGCTTAACCTCTTTGAGCTTTATCTTCCTCGTCTGTAAAATGGGGATGATACCACCTGGACCTTGCTCTGTGGAGCTGGTGAATGAATAAGATGAAACAAGGAAAACATTTAGCTCGTTGCTTAGCGTATAACAAATGCTTGTTACATGGTAGCTACATTGCTGTTATTGTTGTTGCTGTATTATGATTTCTACGAGAGAATATGGAAGACAAACAGTCCAAGCTCCAGGAAAGGGATTCTGTTGCTTATATTTCATGATGTTCCTACTCCTGGAAGCTTCCACACAGCAGCTGCCTTGGCCTCCAAGTTTCACAGCAAGATTCTTTAAACCAGATTGACAAAGCCAGCTCTATGGAAAACAGCATGGAGACTCCTCAAAGAAACAAATGTAGACCTATTGTTTGATCCAGCAATCCCACTGCTGTGTATCTAGCCAAAGGAAAAGAAGTCATTTTATCAAAAAGATACCTGTACTCGAATGTTTATCACAGCACAATTCACAATTGCAAAGATGTGGAATCAACCTAAGTGCCCATCAGTTCATGAGTGTATAAAGAAAATGTGGTATATATACACCATGGAGTACTACTCAGCCATAAAAAGGAATGAAATGATGTCTTTTGCAGCAACTTGGATGGAAATGGAGACCATTGTCCTAAGCGAAGTATCTTGGGAATGGAAAAACAGACACCACATGTACTCACTAATAATTGGGAGCTAAACGATGGGCACAAAGAGATGTAAAGGACATTGGAAACCAGGAAGGAGGGAGAGTAGGAGGGGGTGAGGGGTAGTAACTTACCTATCAGGTACGATGAACACCATTCTGATGATGGGCACACTAAATGCCCCAACTTAAGCATCATACAAGGTATCCATGTAACAATAACATTTGTACTCCCGTAATATTTGAAATTAAAAAAAAAAAAATCCAGCTTCTGTTCTTGGAGCAAAGGAGGCAGGGAGAAAAGGAGGTGAGGAAGGCCTACTTACCCAAGGAAGCTTCCCTAGGCCCTTCCCAGGTCCCCAGAAGCCCCAGCACCACCCCACCCCCCACTCCCTAGGCACTGGCCCTGGCCCTGCGTGAGGCCATGCTACCTGCCCAGTCATGTGCTCTGCGTTGCTGAGAGTGAGTAGCAGCTGTTGGCCTCTGCTTTCGGCTGTTAATACTTTCACTAAGAATCAATGGAGCTGTGAGCTCAGTGTTGGCACTGGGGTGGCTGCTTCCCCCTCCAGAGGGGTGGGGAGCAGGAAGGTGGAAAGAACTCAGCAGGCTGTGAAGCCCTGGGTGCCACAGCTCAGGGCACTGGCCACCCCAGAGCAGTGTCAACTCTTCCAGACCAAGATAACCCAGCTCCCCAGCTGGCCCTGAGCTGGCATACTCGCTGGGGAGAAGCAGCTTCCCCTCAGCGGCCAGTGCTCCCAGAGGCTTCTAGAATTTGCCCTTGAGTCTATAAGTACTTAGTCACGGCACTTTAGAGCTGGTAAAGCCCTCAATCTAACTATCCCGTTTTATGGGTAAAGAAACTGAGGCCCAAAGGGATGAAGAGACTAGTCTAAGATGGCACCATGAGTCAGGGCAGGGCTGGGGCAGGATGCTTACTGCAAACAGCCTGGGGCTTTTCCATTACTCAAAACCACAGAGCCGCCCCAGCACTCCTACCTAAAAAGGCCGGAGCTGGTGATCTGGCTGGGCCTGGGACCCTAATACCCCTCCAAGTGGCACGTACCTTTGAAAATGGACTTGACAAAAACAGACAATGGGCAGAAATGACGGCAAAGAAAAATGTACCTTGGCATGGACAGATGTCACCCTACAGTGTTAAATGGGAAAAGAAATAGATGCTCAGGCAGCATTTATCCTGCGCTCCCATTTGGATGAGGAGCACACACACGCACAGAAAAAAGACTGGAAGGAAAAGAAAAACAGGTACTTCTAGGAGGCAGGATTACGAGTGGTTTTCATTTTTTTCTTCTTTTGTCTTATGCATATTTTCCAAAGTTTCAGGTTTGAGAGTGTTTATTTCTGAAACAGCAATTTAAAAGGTTACAAAATAAATAGGCGAGTGCCAGGGTCCCCAGCCGCCTGCGCTCAGACAGGCCTGGCTTGCCGTAGCTCCCAGGGCAGGCTGCACCCATTGCACAAGGCGGGGGCGTTTTCCTTTCCGGTGAAGCCTCAACAAGCTCAGACCTGTGGGCATGCAGCCACAGCTGCGGTTTTGCTGCAGTCTGGGAACAGCAGCTCCAGCTCAGGACACTCCTGGGTCTCCAGCGTGCACCAGGGAGGAAGGGCTGGGTGCCAAACCCCAGCCTCGCAGCCCACTCAGCTGAGAGTGTGCCTGGCAATTGGGGGCAGAGGCCAAGCCTGAGGTCTGAGATGCAGGATGTGGGGAAAAAAAAAGACAAAAAGCGCAAACGGCCTTCTTGAGAAGTCTCCCAGTCCCAGGTCACACCCTCCGGGAAAGCTTGTAACTCAGTTTTAGCTTCCAGACATGCACCTCTCTTTCTGCTGCCCGTTGCCCACTATGATCCAAGACCCAGGAGATAGCCCACCTTCCAGGTAGTCCCATGAGGGCTACCTGTCATGTGGGAACCCCTCAACCTTCTTCTTGGTTACTACAGGTTAGAAATTGGTGGATCTTGTCACCAATGCCACACGGCTGGGGCAATGATGGAACCATTGCCCCATGACACGTACCAAGTCAGAGCTATGAGGCACCCGCCCTGGCTGGGATCTGCTGTTTCCTGGAAAAACAGGTCCTGAATGTCAGCTGATTGATGCTGCTTCCCCAAAGGGCCTGAGTAGGGGAAATGCCATCATTACACATTGAAGGGGTTACCTCCATTAGGACAGCTTCCCCTGTCCCATAAGGGTGGGTCTTACAACCTCTTAGCACAGTGGAGACAAAGGCAGAAGGAACTTGAGCAACACCGAGGGCATCACAAGCCGATGGAAAGAGGAACTGAATCCTAGTCTTGCTCCTCACTAGTCTGTGCTCCTGGGCTGGCGATGGAACCCCCTGAGCCTCAGTTTCCTTGTGCATGAAGTGAGCCTCAGCAGGGCTTGCAGGATTAAAAGAATCTAAGCCTCCACATCAGGGGTCAGCGAACTACAGCCCTTAGGGATCTATAACAGCTTGCTGCTTGCTTTAGTAAGAGTCTCAAGCTCAGAATGGTTTTCATATTTTTAAACGGTCAAAAAAAATCAAAAGAAGAGGAATATTTTACAATATATGATACACAATTTTATCTAATTCAAATTTCAGTGGCCATAACAAAGTTTTATTGGAACACAGCCATGCCTATTTGTTTAATGTTGTTTATGGCTGTTTTTGCACTACCAGAGCAGACTTGAGGGGTTGTGACAGAGACCAGATGGCCCACAAAGACTAAAATATTTACTCTCAGGCCCTTTACAGAAAAAAGTTTGCGGACCCCTTATCTGAATGATCTGGCATGTAGCAGAATGTTAACAAGCATTACCCTACTTCTGGGAACCTTATCACCTTCTTTTTCATTCCCCTCTACCAGGTACCTTTCTGTCTTGTTTAAAAGAAAGGGCCTTGACAAAGAATATAACTGCTTTGGGAGGGGAGAGGAGGAGGGAGATTCAGCCTCACTCTGATCATTAGGTTTGAAGTTGGAAGATAAAGGTAGAGATTAGGTCTTCATTCTGCCACCAACTGGTTGTGTGACTTGGAGAAAGTCTCTTCACCTTTCTGGGCCTCAGTTTCCCTCACCTACAAAACGGGATGATAACAGCTAACGTTTGCATACCACTTGCTGCATGTTAGGCATTGTTCCAATCACTTACATCAGTAGCTTATTTAGTCATAGCGGTTCTGCAAGGTGAGTACTATGGTCACCCCATTTATGGGCAAAGAAGGTTGAGGCACAGGGAGGTTAAGTGTGTGATCCCAGGTTTCATAGCTAGTCAGAGGCGGGATTCAAAGTCAGTCTGGCTTCATCACTTGGGTGCTTAAACAGCTATATCATAGGACCCTGCATACTTCATAGACCTACAGGGAGATTCAACTGAGATAAGGAATCTGAATACTTTTTAATATTTTTAATTGACAAGTAAAATTATATATATATATGTGGCAGACAACAGAAGGTTTTGATATATGTACACATTGTAGAATGGTTAAACCAAGCTATTTAACAAGCATTGCCTCACATACTTTTTTGTGCTGAGAACAATCAAAATCTACTCTTTTAGCAATTTTCAGATATACAGTGTATTGTTATTACCAATAGTAACCATGTTGTAAAATAGATCTCTTGAATTTATTCCTCCTAGCTGAAACTTTGTGCCTTTTGACCAACATCTCCCCAATTCTCCCAACCCCCAGTCTCCAGTGACCATCGTTTAATTCTCTGTTTCCATGAGTTCAACTTTTTTAGATTCCACATATGAGTGGGATCATGCAGTATTTGTCTCTCTGTGCCTGATTTATTCCACTTAACATAATGTCCTCCAGGTTCATCTACGTTGTAGTAAATGACAAGATTTCCTTCTTGTTTGAGCCTGACTAGTATCCATTTGTATATACACCACATCTTCTTTATCCACGCATCCACCGATGGACACTCGGACTGAGTCCAAATCTTGGCTTGTGAACAGCGTTGCAATGAACATGGGAATGCAGATGTCTCTCCAATGTACCGATTTCGTGTCTCTTGGATCTATACCCAATAGTGGGATTGCAGAATCATATGGCAATTCTATTTTTAATTTTTTGAAGAACCTCCGCACTGTTTTTCAGGAATCTGAATACTTTTTAGTGACTGCCAAGATCTATAGGTATGTAAACTCTTCCTCTTGAAAGAAGAAGGGATGGAGTTTCCAGATCTCTCACTAATGGTGGCATTTCAGGCAGTGTGACTACACATGAATGGAGAAGAGACATTCTGGGGGCAACAGCAAGTCCTGCTTGGATGGTTTCTATTTCCTCACTCACTCTGGATAAGAGAGAAAATAACCTATCCTACTACCAAAGCCAAAGCAGCGTCTTACTAACACCTGTTCTTAGTCAATCCTTGATTGATAAACAGGAGTCACTTCTTTCCTTATGTGGTCAGGAACCTGGTGGCAACTTCCCACCTTGGCTTTGGGTCTCCTCCCAGCCACCGCTCCCGCCCTGTCTTGGCGAGACAGCTGATGGACAGCCCCTCCTCCTTAGCCCTGGGTGCTGGGTTTGGCTCTGCCCGGCCCCAAGTTTCACTGGAGCCAAATGCTTCTGGTGGTTTCATTTTTGAGAAGTCCTGAGACTGTGGCTGAGTCCAGCCAGGCCCCAGCACATGTCTTCTGGGAAGAAACCTGAAACAGTTTGCTCACTCTATCCTGTCCTTCCCACGCTCCTGTCACCCTGGCCCTCCTCCTCTGTGTCCTCTCAGGCTGGCTGAGGCACACCCTGTCTCCCGAGATCCTTCCCGGCCCTCCCTCCAGCCCAGTCCTCCTCTCCTGTCCCCCGCCTCTCACTCCAACATTAGCATGTGGACAACAATTGAGTGCTAAGGGTTGGGGCAGGCTCTGTCTTGCCTTTTTGTCTAATTAATCCGTGTGAGGATGTCTTGCCCATGCTCTGGGCTGCTGTGTGGCTGGGAGGGTGGGGAGCTGGCACTACAGGCACAACATGCATGGCAGAGGATTAACAGTTCAAACGGGGAGGTCGAAATTCCCCTGTCACGTCCTCACTGTGGGACTTTTTGCAAGTTACTTAACTCCACTGAGCCTCTGTTTTCTCATGAGCAAAATGGAGATAGCACCTACCTCATAGGGTTGTTGTGAGGATTCAATGAGCTAATACATGCAAAAAGCCTATAATAGTGCCTGGTGTGTATTAAGCGCTCAACAAACATGAGCTGTTATTTCTCTCCCTCCCATATTACCTCGGCTTAAGCCACTTCAGGAACGTGACAAAGGCTTTCCCTACCTGCTTCGGTATGTTCTGTACCAGGATGTGCCCTCGATTCACCCAGTGTACTGAGGGCCTACTACGTGCCAGGCACTGTGAGAACGCAAGGATCTCACAGTCAAGGGGAGGGAGGCAAAAGACATGTAAACAGAGGTGTACCCTGGAGCCAGGGGTCAAGTGCTCTGAGACCTCTGGGCCACAGGGAGGGATTCTCCAACTGTGGAGAGGATGGCATCGTGGGGCAAGCAGGGAGCAGGGAAGACCTGCCAAAGGGGATAAATGTGAACTGAGTCCTGAGTCATGTGTAGACCTCTGAGGCAGACAGGAGCAGGAAGGGCATTCCAGGCAGCAGGAACAGCAGTGGAAAAGCACAGTGCAGCATGCATACCCTGTCCACACAGCCCCCGTCATAAGCCTCCATAAAGTCCCAGCTTGGTGCCCAAGCTTAGTGCCCTAGCTCTGGTCTGTGGGGGAAGCGTGAAAGTGCCTTTTAGCATCTAATGTTAAGCCATGACTTCTTCCCAGGACTGGGCGGCAGGTGGGAAGCCCTGCAAATGCCATGGCTGGGAGGGAATGAAGGAGAAGTGGAAGCCCTGGGTGACAAGGCCAGGGTAGCTCCCTCCCTAGGGGATTCAGGGCAACCCACTTTTAGCTAAGCCAATGTGCTGCTGGCAGCCAAGGAGGCCCTGCAAGAGTCAAGAGCAAGAAGAGACCATAATAAGGCCACCTTCCCGGTCCCCGCCCAGAGGGAAAGGAGCCAGCCCGTCCTGACTGGGAGAAGACAGAACTATTCCAGGGAGGTGCTGTCCTAGCAGGCCAAAACCAGAACTCCTTCCCCAAGCTCCTGCCTGTGGGGAAAACCATCACCACTTCCCCTTGCAAGAACTGGGCAAGAACAGAGCAGTGACTGCTAACTGATCAGACCTCCTGGTTCAGAACATGTCCGGCTGCTCTAAAGCCTGGGATGGCGGCACTTCCCCCTCTCCGGTGCCCCCTCTCACAGGAGTGAGGTTTGGGGTTGGGGCGGGTGTAGAACGTGGCCTCGGAGACGAGAAAACACTGGACTGGGAAACAGAATCTATTCCAGTCTTTGTCCTTGACCAGCAATGTGAATTGCACAAGTTTTAACTTTCTTTGGGCTTTTATTTCCTTATCTATATAACGGGACCACACACTTGCTTTCCCTTACAGTTGGCTTGGAGGAATGAATATGATGTGAAAAAAAAAATCAAAATGTTTTAACTGGAAATGATTATGTTATCTGGGTTCTTCACTAAATGTGAATTTTTTGAGCTCATCCGTCATGTTCACTGTTGTGCACCGGCACTGAGCACATCTCCTTAGCATGTTTGGAGGTGATTCTGCCCGAAATGGTGGGTGTGGAAGGAAGCGATTTTTGGGCCTTATTGGGTCCCTCTTACCTGTTCCAGCTTTGTGATCACCTACAATGCTGGAGTGAGTCTTGGGCCAGAGCTACAAAAGGAACCACTGGGGCAACAACAAAGTGCCGAGGAATCTGGTGCTCACTTCATCCATCTATCCTAACCCCTGGGACAAAAAGTTAATACTGCCTCCCCAGTGGCCATTTCACTTTCTTCCTGATTAACAGAAATTCAGTTTCGTCTGAATTGCCAAAGTTTAAAGCCAAAACCTACATTTCTCCCAACCTTTTGCATCCAGAGTAGTTGTGGGACATAGTTGTAGCCAAAAAAGATAAGACATTGGATTGCAATTCTGGAAAATCTCTGGCAGATTCATCCTCATTTGGCCATTTGGTCTTCCTCTTATTCCTGCCTGGAATGCAGAATTGATGCCTGGAACTTAAGGAGCCATTTTGCAACCATACAGATGAGGCATATACTAAGAATGACTGAACAAAGGCTCTGATAGCATCTTTGAGCTGCCATATAACCTTGGACCACCTACTTCCAGAAATATAAAATTCCTAGTATTTAAAGTTACTGGATTTTTTTTCAGGAGGGTTAGAGTTGGAGTAGAGTCTGCTATTTGTAAACAAGCACAATTATAACCAATACACCCTTTCCTCCAAAGACTAGGTCAGTGCCACCTTGGGCACCCTCTACACCTCCACCAAAGGACTTACTACTTTGTATCGTAAGAGCCAGTTACTTGTACATATGCCCCACCTGCAGGCTCATCCATGGGACTATACATTGCATGATTCTTGTTGTATGCCCCAGAGCACGACAGTTTCTGGCAAACATTAGCTGTTCTATGTGCTCTTCCTGAATCTGAATGAAAGAACACTTTGAGTTCTGATTCCAGCAGATGTAGGTAACTGCCTTAGACCTAGGAACCATCTCATGGCCAATTTTGAAATCTCTGTTGATACATCTATTGATACATGAAAAAGTCAGCCTTTAGAAAGGTTTGCCTAAAATGCTCAAAGCCATGGGGCACAAGCTGTGTAAATAACTCTCCCAGCCTCCCACAGAACCCCTGCCTTTTCCCAACCACTCACAGCCCATCATGGCTGCCCTCAATTTGCCACTTCCTGACCCAGAAGGAAACTCGCACAACTACCCTGGCAGATTCTGACGCCAACTGTGCTGAGAAATAGCACATCCCACAGTATATGGACAGCTTGATTGATTATATATAAATGTGTATATGGAAACATTTATAGACATATTCATCAGTTTGTTTTCCTATCTTGAACATCCCAGTCATTTTTGGACTTGTAAAATCACTTTCTCCATGACTTCTGGCAGTTTCTAACTCTCTCCTCCTCCTCTTTCCTGTATCGCTCTCCTCAAACTTGCTCTTTTTTCTATGTGCCCAAATCATTCACGCTTTTTCTCTCTCCAACTTGGATCTCAGTTCTTCACTGGCTTTCCTTTTGAAAAACATGGAGAAGTCCATATATAACTAATGAGAGTGCCGAGTCCATGTATTGCCAACATACTTGGAGTGCATTTGTTCAAGATGTTTGCTGACAGTCACTTGGACAAAATCACAGCTCATACAGCAGGACTACCTGCTGAAGCCCTCTTGGTTTCTTCTGTTCACATCAGGATGACACTCTTCAGCCTCCTCTAAAATCATGTGGGGCCATGTGACCTGAGATCCTTATGCTCTTTTTTCATCAGCCAGCTCAATGAAAGTTCTCTAAGAACTTAGGGGAGGATGGAGCCACAAGATGGAAGGAGTTTGGGCCTCTTGAGTGGCTGTATGAAGCAGAGATCTGCAGACCTACACTAGGCTATTACAGAAGCAAAAACATATAAAGTTTATTGTATCAAACCAGTGCTTTGGAAATTTATTTGTTAGAGCAGCTAGCATTATTTCCAGATTTCTCTTTACTTATCCATGGCACCGTCTTAGTGTCTCTGTTCTAAAATCTTGTCACAGTTTGCTTTGTATTAGAGCTACTTACATTCATGACTATATTGAATGTGAGTGTTTAGATCAGTGGCTGTTAACCTTTGCTGAACAATAGAAAGTAACTGGAGAGCTTTAAAAAAACCTCCCAATGCTTACGCCTCACTCCTAGAGGTTCTGATACAACTGGTCAGTGGTGGGACCCAACTTTTGTTATTTTTAAAGAACTCCCCAGCTGATTCTAAAAGGCAGCCAGAGTTAAGAGCCACCGTTTTAGAGTAGGGGTTCAAAAACTTGAGTGTGCATCAGAACACTTGGGGGCTTGTTAAACCAGTTTTCTAGGCTCCACCCCTAGAGTTTCTGATTCTGAGGTAGGCCTGGGGTGAAGCCTGAGAATTTTAATTTCTATCAAGTTCCCAGATGAGGCTGATGGTAGTGGTTTGTGGACCACAATTTAAAAATTATTGGCCTAGACCTTTAAATCCCCATCAGTAACAGTAACAGTAGTTGGTGGTATACTTAGGAAACACTAGGCACTCAATAATCGACTTACAGTTTAATTGAAAATGAAGATACATAGGCCTTCATACTTAATAAGGCACCTTTTCTTACATTGTTTTTCAACAGACTGAGATTGAGTTTGCTCAGTTGTGCAATCTAACCAAGACATGCTAGAGCAACAGGAAGAGAGGAGAATGATTGAGCAAGGAAGAATTTGATACTTGGGTTTGAGCTGGCATGTGGACCAAATATTTACCAAGAACCTTGTATGAACGTGGTGCCATGTAACCTTTACCTATTTTTATCCGTTAGTAAAGGGAGATTTCCAGAAAGAGGGAGGATTCCAGACACCCGTGACTGGGAGCGGTAGAACTCAATGAGATGGAGGCAGGGGGATCTTAGCAGAAGAAAATATTACCCCCACCCCTCACCCCAATGCACACACACTGGATTTATAGAAAAAATAGAAGTATTGGATTTGGTATCTCAAGGAGTTATAAAATCATGGTGAATGAAAGTAAGGAAGTCTGGATAATCCAACCACTATCTCCTTTGTGACTCTTCACTCACCTGGAGCTCCTACATGTCCCCAAATGGAGGACACAGCCCCAATCAGAGCTCTAAATGGAGCATCTTCCATAGACTACAATTTTTTCCCACACAGAGCAACCTCAGTAACCCACTATTTTTGTTTGTTTGTTTGTTCGTTTTGAGACAGAGTCTTGCTCTCTTGCCTGGGCTAGAGTGCCGTGGCGTCAGCCTAGCTCACAGCAACCTCAAACTCCTGGGCTCAAGTGATCCTTCTGCCTCAGCCTCCAGAGTAGCTGGGACTACAGGCATGCGCCACCATGCCTGGCTAATTTTTTCTATACATTTTTATTTGTCCAGCTAATTTCTTTCTATTTTTAGTAGAGACGGGGTCTCACTCTTGCTCAGGCTGGTCTTGAACTCCTGACCTTGAGCGAACCTCCCACCTCGGCCTCCCAGAATGCTAGGATTACAGGCGTGAGCCACCATGCCCAGCCCACAGTTTTATATATATGATACATTTATACACATGTATACATATACATATACACATGTATATACACACAGACACACATATAATATAGTATATAAATTATATTTTTATAGCCAAAAAAGATAAGAAGTCATTGATTGGAGATTCTGGAAAACTTCTGAGAGATTTATCTGGCATTTTGCCATGTGTACTTCTTGTTCCTACTGGGAATGTAGAATCGATGCTACTGGAATTGTTGGAACTGACAACTTTGCACTCAGCATTGCTATGACCACTTTGTTTTACTCTTATTAATTCCACTTCTAATTCCAATAACTACTTTTATAAAATACTCCATACCTGTAAAAGGCTATTAATGAAAATGTCCTATTTGTTTGGTGGTACTTAATTACAAAATACAGAAACTGAATCTGGCTATTAGCCAAAAGAGTGGGGAAAGGGGAATTTTTTATATTAAGAGACATTGATTGATTATCTCACAAAACTCTGCAAGGCCAATGAATCAGGATTAGGATCTAGACAGCCAAGGATGATATCCAAAATCATGCCCAACTGGACACCTCCATTGCTAATACTGGGCCTTTGCACTGCTTCTACCTCCAATAGGCATTGGATGTTGCTGCTATAATTGTGACGCTGCTACTTTGAGGAAGTAGATGAAGCTGCCCCTGCTGCCACCATCTTTGCTACAAGGATTCATGTTTTTTTGTCTCACTAGCCCTCTCTGGCCAATGCCTGGTATAGGTGTGTCTGATTGGTGAAGCCTAGGTCACATGTGAATGCTCTTGCTGCAAGGGAGCCTGGGAAATGGTCTCTCCCTCCCACCAAGAGTCATAGGGTGGGAAATTTTCCAAACATAGCAAGGGGGTTTAGATGCCGGGCAGTCATACAGAATGACAGATGTCCATTTTGCTAGTTTTGGGAAATTAAATATTATATAATTTTGATTTCCTTCAAACATGCTATTTTTTAAAAAATAATGAGTTTGTATGCTGACTTGGAAAAAAAGTCTATGTTGTCTTGGCATGGAAAATTCTATCTAGATCTTACAGAGACCAGAAAAATGGATTCCGTGGCTCTGCACATTTTAAGAAGGAACTAATATGTGGATGGTTGGTGGCTGTAGAACCACCAGAACTTATCCAGACGAGCTATCTGGATTCTAGTTCATTGTGTGTTTGTTTCTGGAGACTCATTCATTTTATCTTTAGAGTTTAGGCACAAAACAGATCCAAAGGATGATTGAAGAATGTTGAAGGAGGAGCTATTTACAAAGGTGTAGACCTCCTTAATGGAAACAGAGAAGGGATAACGGAATACCCTGCGGCTAGCAAGGACAGGAAGCTATTATGACCATTAGATCTGAAGCGGCAAAGAGAAGGAAAGTCAGGAGTCCCCAGGGAGTGAGAAGATGCTGGTGATGTCCCACACCATATACCCACAGTCCCCTGACTTTAGCACCACATGGTAGACAGTTCCATGAGGTTTGCCTGGGTCCCACATGGAGGGCAAAGAAAGATGACTCAAGGCATTTCTCCAGTTTGCTTCTTGGGGCTTTCTCCAAAACTGCAGAAGGCCACTTAGCCAATATAGGTACAATGGAGAAATTCATGGAGTTGGTGTTTCCAGGAGTAACCTCAATGGATAGCGGGTAGAAGTTAGTGGATAAATGCCCTGAACTCCTCAGCCTCTGTGGAAATCATTCCGAGGCACAAGCTCACAGTTCCTCATAGGGTCCCCAAAGTGATTGCATCCCAGTTTCCCACAACAATTACCGGGTTATTAGTAAACACACTCATGGCTTTTTTTGCTTCTGCTGCTTCTTGGAGTCAGCTCCCAAATCAATTCCCAACACTCAAGTTCTTTTCTCAGATGCTGCTTTCAAGGGAATCCAAACTAAGACACAGAAAGACAACTTTTGGCTGAGGAACACAATCACTGCCAATCCACAGCTTGACAGGGAAGGAATGAGAGGAACCAATAGCCCTATTTATCTCCTCCCACCCTCTGATGTCCTGCCAGTGCCTCTCGGAAGCCAAAACCCAGTTGATGTGGTCTGTAAAGATCAGTCTCCCAGGGCCCAGAAAAAGATGGGAAGAGCAGAGAGTAGACTGGAAGGAGCAAAGAGCAACTATTCATCTTAGTCCACCCCTTCTGTGTCTCAGCCTCCATAATGTCCCTCACCTACTGTGTCATGTCAGGGTGATGAATTCAGTGACATTGTCACCTGAAATCTAAAACTTTGGTCACCACTTGTGTTCTTCTTAGAAGACAGTGGGAGAGACTGGGCACAGTGTCTCATGCCTATAATCCTAGCACTCTGGGAGTCTGAGGCAGGAGGATCATTTGAGCTCAGGAGTTCGAGACCAGCCTGAGCAAGAGCGAGACCCTGTCTCTACTAAAAATAGAAATAAATTAGCTGGACAGCTAAAAATATATAGAAAAAATTAGCCAGGCATGGTGGTGCATGCCTGTAGTTTCAGCTACTTGGGAGGCTGAGGCAGAAGGATCACTTGAGCCCAGGAGTCTGAGGTTGCTGTGAACTAGGCTGACACTGTGGCACTCTAGTGTGGGCAACAGAGTGAGACTCTGTCTCAAAAAAAGAAAAAAAGAAGAAGAAGAAGAAGAAGAAGAAGACAGTGAGAGAAAACAGAGGCAAAGAAATAATTAACATGAAATATAGCATCGACAGACCCCACTTCTATACCTAGTCATTAGGCCTAAGGAGATAACCATAGCTTCCTTCTTTTACCACCCATTCTATGCTTCCCATACCTTCTGGCAGCATCTTGGTTGGATGAAGTCCTTTACCTGTTGTGACCCAAACCACCACAGCCATAGGATTTGAGTCCTGGGAACAGAGTCCTATCTCTCTTCATTTGGATGCTGGAGTTTTCCAATGATCAGGACCACAAGACAAAGAGTAGTAGGAGATGCCCCTGGTCCTTTATGTTTAGAATCCTCTTAAGTTTGTAACATAGTTATTCTTGCTTTCATTGTGTAGCAGCACTCCAATTTTCCTTACTAATATGGTGACTATCTTCTCTATTGGTTCAGGGATATAAGGGACCCATAATGGCCAGCAGTAGGCCCAGCTTATAATTTATTAGAACCACAGCTATTGTCTCTAAAGGAAGCATTCTATCCTGGGAACTAGGACCTCCAAACTTATTGAGGACACAGGGGAGAGAGGCAACAAGTTTCTAAGTAGGTTATTTCTTACAACAGTGAGAGGAGATATTTCTACCTCCACCCCTGGTTTTCCAGACCTGTGCACTCTCTGGATGGAGGAGATGGTACCACATGTTAGCTGTTAGCCATATACTGCAGACTATAGGATAGCACCCTAGACTCACAGGGTGTTGCCTGCCGGGTAGAGGCATACCTGAGGCTTCAGCAGGCTGCCTTGCTGTTATTTCCAGGGTGATAGGTGGGCTCTAATACGGCTCCCAGTGATCCCTGCTTCCAGAAGTTCCTGCCCTTGTGGATCCCCCTGCCCTTGAATGTGGGCTGGACCTGGTGACTTGCTTCTAATGAATAGAATGTAACAAAAATGATGAGATATCACTTTCTGAGATTAGGTTACAGAAAGACTGTGGCTTCTGTCTTGTTTTGTCTCACTCTCCTGCTTGTTTACCCTGATAGAATCCAGTTGCTCTGTCGTGAGTTGCTCGCTGAGGGGTCCACCTGGCAACAAACTGATATCTCCGGTCAACAGCCAGCAAGGATCTGAGGTCCACTAACAGCCACATGAGTGCTCTTGGGAGTGGAGCCTCCCCTAGTCAAGTCTTGAGATGACTACATCCCTGTCCGATACCTTGCTTGCAGCCTCGTGAGAGACCTTAAGTTAGAGGCACCCAGCTAAGCCATGCCCAGGTTCCTGACCTACAGAAACTGGGACATAATATTTGGGTTTTTTTAAGATGCTAAGTTTGGGGGTAATTTACTATGCAATGGTAGATAACTAATACATCCGGTCAGCTCCTTCTGAATGAGAAGGTATATGGAAACACAAGGGAATTCTGCAGTTATGAGCTCCATATTACACTTTTTTTGTTGTTACAAAATGAACTCCTTGCTTGGGGCCAATGTTGTGTGCAATACCATGGCAACAGACAAAGCTCTCTAAATAGCCCCAAAAGATGGCACTGATAGAAGCATTGTGGGCAAGGAAGGCAAATTCTATAAATGGAATAGGCAAGTATCTTTTCCAATGAAGACAAAACCCTGCCTTCTCCATAACAGGAGGGATCCAGTAGAATCATCCTATTACCAGGTGGTTTGCTGGTCCCATAGGGAATGGGGCCACATTAGAGGCTTATACTGGCTTCTTTTTTTGGCAGAGTAGTCCTAGCAATGGTGATAGCCTGAGCAGCCATGGCAGAGGGCCAACTTTTGGTTGGACACAGGCATACGTACCGTCCATCCTGCTGCCATGACCACCCTATACATGGAGTAAGTGCAGAGCTATCCGAGAGACTGACATCTCTCAGACAGATCATCTTTTCTGTTGGATTATTTGGAGCCATATCTACACTTTGTGCCCATTCCCTGAGATCCATCCCAGACTTCTCCCCAGACCTCCTTGTCATCAATCTTCCAATTCTGCTCTTTCCATGTCCCTGAACTTCCACACATTCTCCCCACCTGGAGAATTTACCGTCACCGTCATTTTTTAGGGCACCCTCAATAGGTCTCTAAGTAGTGGCCAGATCTTCTGGTTGGTTCCAGGATACCTTGTAGACCCATCCATACACTGGCCTGTCATTGTAATTTCTCCTTTAACTAGCCATCAGAAACGTCCCATGAAGACACAGGTATGCCTTCCAGGAGAAGGAGTAGGTACCGTGGGAGTCTGGGCCGCTAGCTTATCCAGCTTGCTGTTCCTTTTGACCACAGAGGCCTTCTGATTTCCTATCTGTGTTCTCAGCTGGATATTCAAACCATTTAGTTCGTTCTTTCCTCTGTGAATACTCTTTGGGGTCTTCAGAGGTAGCCAGTGCACACCACAATTTTTATAAGCGTCACTATCACCAGAGCGACTAAAGACTCATAGCCCCTGATCCTAAAACATGACACCCTCCATGTGCCTTCCAGTCAATCCCATGACACAAGTGGTAATGACTTAAGTAATCGTGAGGCTACTGCAAACCACAATAACCCTTCCCCATCCCACTGGAGAGTTCTACACATTTGTGCTGACACATTTGTGCTTAGCCAATTGTCTTGCACACTTGTGCTTAGAAAATGTGTAAGAGCCCAATCCCAGAATCCCATTTTGAGGGGTTGTTTCCTTAGGCTGTTTCTGGTGCCATTTGCTAACAGTGTCCTGGCAGGGGACAAATGACACCGTAATAAAGGAGACTGAGAGAATCTAATGAGGGCATTCTTTACAAACCCGAGGCTGGGGTAGTATTGAAAAACGGGGAAGACACTGCAATCCTGGGTATGAGGGGGCGAGAGAATGGAGTGGTTCTCAGAACGTAGTGGACCCCCAGCTGTAGGGTCAGCCTGCTTTGATAGAGGAGCACAGCCACCGCCAACCTGAGGCCTGGCAGGAAGTGAGTGGGGTAGTAAACACCTGACGTCACTCCCATCCCACCCTCCCTTGCCCACCACTGGCCAAACCCAACCAGGAGTCAGAGGGCGAGGGGGATTGGGGATGCGGTACACAGATGGCAGCATACAGGGTCATAGAGCAGGTGGGCAGGGTGACGGGGGGCCTGGAGGGGCAGACAGAGACCATTCAGCACATTCCTAACCCCACCACAGGTAGGAAGAGAGTCAGCCTAAAGGGCAGGAGGCTCCATTTCCATTGCCGTCTCTGCTGGGGCTTCCATTTCCTCATCTGTTAAAGGAGACACTGGATTAGAGCTTCTCAAGCTGTCTTAGTACTGGTGGGAGTGTGGTCCTAAGCAGGAGAGTGCCAAGGGTGAACAGAGACCATGATCTTTGCTTCAAGATTACAAATGGGTAGCTGGGATAGCCACACATCTTAATGGGAAAAACATCATTATTTCCTTAAAAATCTATTATGCAATAGAAAAAAATGTTCTCATGAATTATTGAAATAAAATAAACTTAGAGAGGTATAGCTTAAGTATCAACCCCATTCCCTCCAAGAAACGAGCAACTGTGTCACTCTCACCTGCCATTGGGTGGGCTTTGGTGGAGAAGTTTGAGAAGTGCTAGATGATCTCTAAGAGCACTTCCATAGCTGACATTCAGAGCTTCCTAGATTCAAGCTTCTCCTGGCCCCTGAGTTCCATTCCCTGAGAGCCTGAATTCATTTTGCAAATGGCCCCAAATGGAAAGTTGGAAAGGTATGAGCCTCCCTCAAAAATGTGTCTGAGTTTGTGAGTCCATCGCACCTCTCACTCCACCCAAAAATACTCAAGGGGATGCAGCATTGCCCTTTCTAACAGTCAGCTGCTTCCTGGAGGGCTGCTGGCTTCCTGAAAAAGCTAGGTCAAGAGTCTGCAGGGTCAGGTGCAGTGGCTCACGCCTGTAATCCTAGCACCCTGAGAGGCTGAGGCAGGAGGATCACTTGAGGTCAGGAGTTCAAGACCAGCTTGAGCAAGAGTGAGACCCAGTCTCTACCAAAAATAGAAAAATTAGCCGGGCATGGTGGCCTGCACCTGTAGTCCCAGCTACTCAGGAGACTGAGGTGGGAGGATCCCTTGAGCACAGGAGTTGGCGGTTGCAGAGAGCTATGATGATGACACTGCACTCCAGCCCAGGCAACAGAGTAAGACTCTGTCTCCAAAAACAAACAAACAAACAACAAAAAAAGAGTCTGCAGGGTTAAGGGCAAGAAGACATTGGCAGCTAGGAGTGACGAGGAGAAGAGGTGGAAACAGGAAAGAGCTCAACAGCTGGTCATGGGAGTGTAGAAAGAACCATGGAGGTGGTGGAGTTTATCTTAAGATTTGTACTAAACTTTACTGTTGCTTCAATACAGCAAAAGGGAATGACCTAAATCCATCCAGTCTACCATTATTTATTGGCTCTGTGTCAGGCACTGCACTAAGAACTAACAAAAGCACCAGATTAAGATAAACGGTTCCCTCAACTTGCAGGCACTTACATGCTAGTGGGGAGAAAAATAAGACACAAGGAAGCAGATTGATTTAGCAATTTCAGATAGTGCTGAGTCTATGAATAAAAGATGCTGTGGGATAGGCAGGGGTTGGTAAACCTTTCCTGTAAAGGCCAGATGGTAAGTACTTGCAGCTTTGTGGGCTGTACAGTCTCTGTTGCCACCACTCATGCATGGCTCTCAACTCTGCCGTTGTAGCAAAGCAGCCATAGACAATATGTAAATAAATGGGTGTGGACAGGTTTGACCATAATTTGCCAACCCTTGGGACAGAACAAGCTGGCGGGGAGTGGGGAGGATGCCAAACGCAGTGCCCTGGGGACCTGAATGATGAGAAGGGGCCAGTCACAGGCTGCCGGGGAAGAGAAGAGCATCCCAGGTGGGATGATGAACATTGCAAAGCCCTGGCGTAAGGGGGCTCAGCACATTCCAGGGGCAGAAAGAAGGCTGGTGAATCTGGACTGTGTTAAACAAGAGTGAAAGAAGTACGAGGTGACGTCACTGAGGGAGGATGCCACCAAGTCTGGATTTTTTCCAAAGTATGACAGGAAGTCACTGGAGGGTTTTAAGCAGAGTGATGATCAGAGAGGTCTGTTTCTTGTCCAAAAGAGGAGAGAAAATAGCAATTTCTTTCTCTTTCTTTCTTTCTTCCTTCCTTCCTTTGTTCGTTTGTTTGTTTGTTTGTTTCTTTCTTTCTTTCTTTCTTTCTTCATAGATGAACCTGGAGAAAATAGCAATTTCTTATTTACAGAGCACCTAGCCAGTGCTTGGCACCTACTGTCTTCTTGTGTATTGTTTGATAAAGCATCATGCTTCCAAAGAGTTATCAAATCCTGGAATAGAAGAGACCATAAAAGCCTTGTAGCACATCTGTCATATTTTACAGGTAAGTAATTCAGAACCCAGAGAGGTTAAATGCTTTCAGCAAGTTGGGAGGGAGAGCATTTCAGCAGAGAAACTTGGCCTGATCTCAAAGCATTCGTTATGTGAAGTGCAGGATGATCCTGGATCCAGCATGGTGATGTCACAGCTATGTCAACACCGAGTCCTGCCCCTCGTGGACGCAATGTGAGAGTTCTAGGGAAAGACAAGCTGCACGACACGCCTGAGCAGCAAAGATTTCCAGCTGCTGTGGGGCTGAGTGGTGGCCTTCAGTACACAGAGGAAGTCCTGGGCATGAGGGTCCTCCCAGCAGTTTCTGGCTGAAGACTCATGACCATGAGATTCCCCCGAAGGGGAGCCGGAGGTGCACAAGAGGAAAACGTCAGGCACCAAATGGAATCCCCATGGGCGTGTTCATGAGCATATTTGACATACCCCCGAGAATGCTCAGAAATACTTGAGTGACACATTGAGAAGAGCAGGAGTATGGAATAGCAGGTAATAGCTAGTAGGGCCAGTGAAACATGATTTTAGCCTGTCGCACCCCATTTTTGCCATTCTGCCTGGTGTGCTCTCAGGAAACGCAAGTCCTGTTTCAAATCCATATGAGAATATAGGGACCCATACCCCTGTCTATTAAGCGAATATATCGGGTACCACCTTGAGTAGTTAGCTACTGCCTCTTCCAAAACATTGGTGATTCTTGGAGCTTGTACGAATAGTATTAATGACTCCACGTCTGTGGCAAAAGCAAGCTTTGGCAACCTAGCACACTGGTCTGGGCAGGATGGTGACAGACAGAGGGGTCACACCTTTCATGTGGAGTACAGTTGGGTTCGGCAACTGGAGGGCTGTGCTCTGGGTCATGGAGTAAAACCTCAAGAGATGAGGCTCCCCCGACCCCCAAGCAGGGAGGTGGGGTTTCGGCAGGTTAAGATTCTGCTGCCCTGGATCTTATAACTCTTATCTCTGGGCTAGGACCCCCAAAATCCTGCCTCTTGCGCAGCAAAGCTGCATGACTATTTTTAGAAGAAAAAACTGCTATGAACTGTACTTTCCAATTTTAGGGCTCTTGCCCGGGCTCTATTTCTAGTGACCGACTGGAAAAATATCTCTCATTCTGCGTGTACATACTTGAAATCTGGCCAGTGGTTTTCGAGTCCACTCCCTGGAGAGAGTTAGCAAGAGAGAATTGGTTCCAAACAATGACAGGGCCATGGTTTGGGGAGAATGTCACCCTGCATTGTGCTGAGAGGATGTTAACTTCCACGGTGCCAAGCCCACTACCTTCGGCCACAGGGAAATTTGAATCATGTTTTGTTTCTCTCAAAGATTCAATTATAGTCTTGGTGCTTTTTGCTAATGGAGATGATGAAACTTCAGGTCATAGAAATAAGAAAAGTCGAAGTTCCCAGAAAAGAGTGCTGGCCCTTCCCTGACTTTCTCCCAGTGGGTTCTATTTCTAGCAAGAATTATTAACCATAATAGAGGAGGGGCTTGGTGCTTTATTGGAGACAAAACTGAACATGAGCTGTGCTGAGCGGCCCTGAATTACTCTTACTAGATAGGATCTAAGCCTGCATGGGGAAAGGGCGAGAGGAAGACATGGAAACAAACATTAGTGGAAACACCAGGAGACGGGTCTTCACAGTGGGACCGGAGATTCTAAAGCAGTTGCAGGGTGTCAGCTCCCTCGGCCTAATATGACAGTCACGTACCTGGCATTATTCAAAATGTATCGACAGCACTTCCACACCTAGGCAATGGAAACTGTGCTCTCTTTCAGGGATGATTCATCTCCCCAACCCCAGGTGCGTTCCGTGAAAACGGGCAATGCCTCTGGAGGGCCTAGGGCCTGGCTTTCCAAGCCAGCGCACACGTACCCCTGGGATGACACAGACTACGAAAGACAGGCAAAGCTTGGGAAAATAGGGCATGGGCTTCCAAAACATTAATTTTACTTGCAGACTGGTGGTTAAAAAATAATATTAAGGTATATGATGTGTAGGAGAGCCCCATTTATGACCACTTAGTATGTGTTAAAAGTCTGTTTTCTAATGGGAAAGTGTCCTACACTTTGAGTTCGGGTTCCACAAAGCAGAAGCCAGAATTCACTCTTCTGTCTTCCCTTGCAGCTAGGCTATAGGCCATGTCTTAGGCTGCACTATGCAGACACAACCAGCAAAGACTTCATCTTGGCTGAGAGCGCTATAAGGAAGGGGCCTTGAGGGATCCCAGTATGGGCAGCCTTATGGCAGAGGCACCATTGCCACATGTAGCAGTGGCAGGGCCTCTGGATCTAGTTCCCAGTGTGATCGCAGCAAGCAGCTCTGTCTGGAGCAGGCTGGGGGGTTTGTGTCCAAGGCCAATACCACTGGGTATTTGCTGGGCAGCCCTTAGGAACTGATCTTGTTGTGTTTCTGGTATGTGGAGAGCTCAGTGCCCTAGATTTCCTGGAAAATCCACAATTGCTTTTCAATTCTTCTTCTGCCTGAGCTAGCTAGAATGGACTCTTGTTTTCAGCCAAGAACCATAATTGATTCACACGATATATTATGGAATCAAATTCAAGATTCACATGAATCTTAGAAATAAACAGGAGATGTCAATGAAATTTCACACTTGTATTGGGCACTTTAGGCTAAACATTTTTAACACATTAACTTCCATGTAAGTTGTATTTAACTCACACTAGTTTTGAGCCCGGGGCTTTGCGAAGCATATGTAACTCACGTTTCTTCAGCTTGGGAGCCGCAAGAACTATTTTTCAAGTTGCATGAAACTCAAGCACAGAAAACAATAAAAAATAACAAATTTCTCATTGAATTAAAAAGGATCATTTTGTTTTCAAAGTTTTTATTCTATTTTCATAATAAAACACTGTGGCCCTAGCGGGGAAAAACATTTTTTTTTTCCTAGTGTGGCAGTCAATGTATTAAATCCTTTTTGGAGAGTTGGGAGAGTTTTGGTGGAACCATTTGAAAATTCCTGGCATGAGGTATAGGTATGGAAAAAAGAAAATAAAGGAGAAATAGGAAGTAAGTAGGACAGAAACAAAAGAAGAGGTTACAGAGAAAAAGGCAAATAAGCAAAAGAAAAATTTATGCCCATAACTGTCTGTTTTAGGAGGGCTGAGACACACATACTCCACGTGATCCTCCTGTCAGCCTTGTGACTGTCACCATTTTACAGATGTGGAAGTTGAGGCTGAGCAGAGAGACTATGGGACTTTCCCAAGAACACACAGAGGGAAGGCGACAGAGGCCAGTGTTGAAGCAAAGCCATTATCTCTGTCAAATGCAGTCCTTTTCCCACTCTGTCACGCAATGGGGCGGGTACTCTTTTTTCTGGTCTTGTTTTCCTGAAGAATTAGGAAACAAGCGAAGAGAACAAGCACCGAAGCACTTCTTTCTTGCCTCCTTATCCAGTGAAATTTCTTTTCTAAACCTTGTCCCTACTGCACTGTCTAGGGCAGTCTGACAGAAGTGACTCCACTGTGCCTTGTGGCTTCGGGTATTATTCCTCCTACCCTGGACAGCAGGTGCTGCTGTCTGCAGCAAGGTGTAAACAGTCTTGGCCGGAGCAGCTTGGCTCCCAGGGCGCTGTTGGCCTTGGCCAGAGCAACCCACTCCCTCCTCCCCTGCCCATCCGTCTCATTGTGCAGTGTCACAACAGCCTGGGTCTCACACACACTGGGCTTTGTCTGGAGTGACACATACCACAGGGGCCTGGAAATGTGAGCTGGGCTGCTGAGAAAACAGCATCTCCTTTTGGAAGCAGTGCACCACCATACAGCCTATGCTCATAGGCCAGCTTGAGGCAGGGCTGGGGGAAAGAGGGGAGACTCGGTCCTCCCCAGGGCCTGTGCCCAGAGCTTCTGGCCAGGGCGGCATCAGAGCCCAACCTGGCTTAGTCTGTTCAAACTGCTGTAACAAAACACCAAACACTGCATGCTTATAAACAACGGAGATTTATTTCTCACAGTTCTGGAGGCCGGGAAGTTCAAGACCAAGGTGTCTGGTGAGAGCCCATTTCCTGGTTCATGGACAGCTGTCTTTTTGCTGTGTCCACACATGGCTGAAGGGATGAGGGGTCTCTCTTGGGTCTCATTCGTAAAGACACTGATCCCTGTTCAGGATGGCTCCACCTTCACAACCTAATCACCAAAAGGCCCTACTTCCTAATACCAGCACTTTGGGGGTTAGCATTTTAACATGTCAATTTTGGGGGGACACAAACATTTAGACCATAGCACCAATGCTGTTTGTGGGTAGAAAGGATTAGCTAGAAAGAGGATGGGGTGTGGGTGATGATCCGAAAGAATCCCAAACTTAATTGCTAATAATTATGACTACCATTTATTGAGTACTTACTATATGCCAGACTTTCTGTTGAGCACTTTACATGCTCATTCAATCTTCACAGAAACCCTGAGACAAGTACTATTATTATCTCTATTTTTCAGATGAAGACCTGAGGCTTAAGGCATTTCCCCAAAGTCACATGAGTAAACGACGACAGAACAGAAATTTCAGAATAGATGCTGAAGACTACAAAAACCGTCTTCAATTGAGTACTCAGACTTTCGAGTTCCAGTTGGCTCACAAACAAACAGGCCTTCAAGGACAGGGTAGTAGAGTGAATTTAAAATCTTTTAGCTGGACACAGTGGTGTGCACCTGTAGTCTCAGCTACTTGGGAGGCTGAGGCAGGAGGATCGCTTGAGTCCAGGAGTTCTGGGCTGTAGTGGGCTATGCCAATCGGGTGTCCGCACTAAGTTTGACATCAGTATGGTGATCTCCTGGAAGCCGGGGACCACCAGGTTGCCTAAGGATGGGTGAACCGGCCCAGGTCGGAAATGGAGCAGGTCAAAACTCCCATGCTGATCATAAAATCTTTTGTCTCTCCACAGTCGTCCAGGGTTGGGCATCCAAATGCAGTGGAACTTCTCAGCAAGGCTACTGAAGAGTGAGCCACAGTGTTTATTATTAATAAACGCCCATTGAGAGCTCTGCCTGTCACTCCACACTTCCTGCAGGCTTACAAGGCTGTCAACGGACTAACCACATTCACACCAGACAAATACAAGAAACCTGACTGGTTGGATCTTCTGTATTCCACCGCCCTTAAGGCACCAAGCCAGCATGGGCTGGTACTATGTCAGTGCTTATTTTCAAGGCTGGGTTATGGCATCCCAAATCCCCAAACCCTTTACCACTCTGCTGAAGGAAGAGGGAGTTTCTGGTCACTGTCCATGGGTTGTCCCTCCACACCCCACCCCATCCCACTCCTGTTCTGAGGATTACGTTTGTGACTTACAGGGGAGGAGCAGAAATCAATATAGAGGAAATACCATGTGCCCTTGTTTGTCAGGAAAGAGTGCCAATTCAGAACCACCTTCCTCAGGAGCCATTCATCCCTTCATCCCTCAGCCTCAGAAGAGGAAGTAGGAGAGGGATTTTTCATATAACACAAGTGGCCTAGTTCATAGGTCTCCAGCTCAATGCTATTTATGGAGCGAGACAGAAATCCAGACCTCCAGGATTGCCAATATGTGGCCAAAGCAGACATTGCTAATCCATCACGGTGCTCCTCTGGATCAGCATGTGGCCTCTCAAATGCTCCTCGGGAGAGTGCTTTAGGCAGCCATTACCAACGAACCAGAGTACACCAGGTAAAACCTATGTTTTGAGGTGAACCACTCTTTGGGCTCCTTTTGGGCAGGAATCCTACCTTCTGAATACATTTGTCCCCCCTCAGCATAAGATAATGCAATAGAATCAGGATAGCCATCAGTGTTTGTTGAATGCACACATGAATGAAATAATAAATTAATATAGCTCTTCAGACAGATGTGACTAAATCCTGTTCTACCAGGTACCACCTTCTCCCCAGGCAGTGCCCTATCTTTGACTAAGATGCTGGAATATTCTGGATGCCAAACTTGGCTTTGCTCAAAGAGATCCTCTCTTGCTTATGACAGCTTTACAACGTTTTACTCTGATTCTAAAGCTGGGGAGCCTGTGTCTCAGTGTCTTACAGAGCCGTTAGTGAAATAATTTCTACCTGTGCGTCCCCTGTACCTTCAACCATGAGAGTCAGACAAGCAGCCATTGAGCCTGAGCCAGAAGACCCACTGGAATGACAGACGCTGTGGTGGATTTTCTCAGCCTCTGATGACTAAGTCTTTGTTCCCAGGCCAACCTTTTCTCCTTGCCTTGTTCTTCCCTTGGGATGAGTTCTCTCCCTGGAGGTACCACATGCAAATAGTCTCCTAACAGACCTGCCCTGTCAGTTCCTCAGAGTTTCCTTGGCATGACTGAATTCCAACAGTGGACACAGCTTAAGCCCATCCATGACCCTCTCTTTACCCCTGCATGAGGGAGACCATTTGTACTAGTTAGTTATTGCTACATAACAAAGCACCCCAAAATATAGTGACTTAAAACAATCACCATTCCTTATTTCTCACTATCCTGCAGGCCAGCCGGGTGGTTCTGCTGCTCTGGGTTGGGATTTGGCCAATGTCAGCTGGACCTACTCATGTGCTTGTGGTCAGCTTGTTAGATGACTGGGGATAACTGTTCTAGGACGGCCTTGGCTGGATGACTTGGCTGTCTTCAACATGCCTCTGACCTACCTCCCGCAGACTAGCCTGGGCATGGTGTCATGGTGAGGGCGAGGGTTAAAGAGGGCAAGCAGAAATGAGCAAGTGCTTTTCAGACTCCTGCTGGGGTCAAAGCAAGTTA
>RJWJ010018850.1:0-31024 GCA_004363605.1 Indri indri
AGCTGAATAGTACTCCATGGTATACATATACCACATTTTATTAATCCACTCATGTATTGATGGACACTTGGGTTGTTTCCACATCTTTGCAATTGTGAATTGTGCTGCTATAAACATTCGGGTGCAGGTGTCTTTCTTATAGAGTATCATTTGTTCTTTTGGGTAGATGCCCAGTAATGGGATTGCTGGATCAAATGGTCCTTCTACTTGTATCTCTTTAAGGTATCTCTTTGAACTTACTAGCTTTTGACCTAGGTCCTTCTCTAAATAATTGAAGATAATTTTCAAAGGAGTAAAAATAATAATAGTTCTAACCCTCCTGAAATAGGTTAGACTTTAACATATTTATATGAATGAATGTAACATTTTTACATGCATATTGTTTATTTTGGACTACAGGGGTGATGATTAGGCTAACATCTGAGGAATAGAGTCCCTATTTTTAGATCTTTTCTTGTAAGTATTTAACACAAGCTTCAGTGGTATGTGAGATGCTGAAATATAGTTGCTGAGTATAAATCATTTCAATTTCTCCTCATTCTCTCTCCTCTCTCTCTCTGTCTCTGTCTCTGTCTCTGTCTCTCTCTCTCTCTCTCTCTCTCTCTCTCTCCACTCCCCTTGCCCCCCATTTATAATCTTTTGACTTTTATTAAATCAGAAAATCACATATCAACAGGGAAGTAATTTGGGGATCAGGATATTGTGATCTGGACTCACTGATTCCAGAGCCTTCTTGACCAGTCCCTTCTGATTAAATCCTAGGGACTCTCCCATGCCCAGGAGTAACTCAGAACAGACGACAGGCCATCAAGAGAGTCATGTTGGCGAGGACCTTAGTAGACTCAAAATAACACTCTGGTGGTCCTTCACATACCAGTGAGACAATAGGAATATTGGCTTGACTCCAAGTTCCGATCTTGCTATGTATTCTTTTATAAATCGTTCAACATATACACGTTTTCTGATCTCTTAATTAAGAATCAAACTACATAATTTCTTAGCTTTTGAAAATTCAAGAATTCTATGCCACCTGATAATCTATATTCCAGTAAGATATTATCATGCTGAAGTTGCCCAAAATTGAGCCTATTTTAAATGATGAAATTATGTACATCATTAAAAATGATGAAACATTTTATGATATGCTGCATCATTTTAGATGATAATACCAAAACAAAAAAATATAATACTTAGAGGTGGTAATAGCAATTTCCTTTAATGTTGAACACACACACACACACACACACACACACACACACACACACACAGAGGCTGCACTATCTGTCCAAAATATTTCTTCCAAGTGTGATTATAGCAGCAATAGTATTTTCACCTTGGATGACTCTCCCTCATCCTTCATGGTATCATGGCGGATGCCAGACTGTATTCTGATCTAACCTATCTCAACATATGTGTCCTTTTACATGGCAAATTAAAATAAAATAGGGCCGTCACAGTTAATGGAGACTCAGGAAGGATCTGTTCCATATCTAGTCTACTTTGTCAATCTGCCATCCCTTCTTTGTGTTAGTTTAACTCTGTCCATTGCAAGTCCCAGCCAGAAGTTTTATACATGGCTCATAATCAAAATTAGATTATATTTAAATAATTCAAATAAAGTTGGAAAATAAAAATTTAATTTCATTAAATTTCATGAACATTCATTGAATGTATGTTATCTCCCCCATTTTATGCTAAGTTAAGTAGGGGATAGGGATAAATAAAACTTTCACCCTGCCTTGACAGAGCTAGTGGACTGGCAGAAGAGACAGATACTTTGTGGACAAGATGGATCATCTCTTCACCAAATCTGCTTTCTTTTCTTCCTATGCACAGAACAGGATTCCATTTTCTAGCTCATCTTCAGCTGGATGTAATCATATGACTAACTGCTGCCAGTGGGAGCAGGAGGAAACCAGGTATACTACATTCAGACCTAGCTCATAAAAATCTCCTGCACAAAGCTGTAGCTGCTCTCTTTTATTCCATCTGCCAAGTGGATGCCAAGGCTTGGAGCAATCATGGAATCCATGTGTTAAATATGGCAGAGCCTCTATCAACCTAGCCCTCCGAGTGACCACGTGAAGACACACATCCCTACCCTGGTGCTCCCCTTGCCAACTGAACAAGAAATAAATGCACGAGCAAGAAATAAACTTCTGATATATCAAGTTGACAAGATTTTAGGGTTTATCTCTGAAAGCAAATAATGGTTCCCTTAAATGCTACAAACTACACAAATAACTTTATTGAACAATGAACTAGTTGCAATAAAAATTCAAAGTGCTATTTGGAGAACAGGTGTTAAATAATTTAGTATGATGGCAGCTTAATCTTTAATTTCCTACTTTTCCTCCTGTCAGAGCTCAGAACACAATACCTCAAAGTATGGCACCTTAGCATGCTGAATACTTTCAACTGAAGGAGATTGGAAGAGCCTCAGAAGAATGATCACTCTGACCTTCTCTTCCTTACCTATCTCCCACCCCTGTTTCTCCCATGAAGTGAATCACAGAAACCAGAATTCCTCTTCCCCAATATGGTTCATAAAAACTAGAACCTCTCTCTCTCTCTCTCTCTCTCTCTCTCTCTCTCTCTCTCTCTCTCTCTCTCTCTCTCTCTCTCACACACACACACACACACACACATACACACACAAACACACACACACGCATACACACACAAACACACACACACACACCCACAAGCCATAAAACATAGAACAATCACTCTCACCCATTTCCCTTCTCCCTTGAAGACTCTCAATCTGCAGGGTTCCTGCCCTGACCCATACCTGGGAGGACAGATCACTATGTAGAAAGGCCCAGAAGAATCTGAAAGGACAAGCCTTGTTGGGTTCCCCCCTCAGTCTATTATCATGAGCTCATACCCTTTTTTCAATCACATTTCTGCATAGCTGTCCATTCTTTATCAAACATAAGCATAGAAACAGAGTTTTCTCTGGGTCTTTGGGTCTTCATTTCTGAAGGCTCCCATGCCACATAAAACTTTGATTAAATAAATCTATTATGTTTTTCTCTTATTAACCTGTCTTTTGTATAGGAGTGTCACCATGACCCTTATGATGAGTGAGGAAAGATATCATACCTTTCTGCCCCTACAGTTCAAGCTACATTGATAGAGAAGTTAAGAGAAAAATTCTATAAGATGTAAATTACATATCAGGGGTTCCAAAGCTTCCGAACGCAATAGAATCAACACAGGACACCATAAAGTCTCATTGGGTCTAGAGAGGAATAAGAGATAGGGTTGGGAAGGCCCAGTGGTGGCAGTTTTCACACACCTTGAAGAAACAATCATCTCCTGAAGGAGGGGATCAAACCCTGTCTGAAAACTGCTTTGAACTAAACTGAGAAAGAACAAAGCATAAGCACTTGGGAAATGGAAAGATACGACATGGAAACTTTCCAGAAGATCCACAGGTGTGAGTTCTCAGCAATAACCACCTTTTAAAAGAGAGAAGAAAACTCTGGAAGGTACTAGGCATGTCCCTTGGTAGTAAAAAGCAGTTTGTAAAAAGAATTTAGAAAATCAGGACTGGTAGTCGAAGCCATTCTGAACCAGGTTAAGATATAAATCAGAGGTGCCATATATTAAAGAAATTGTCATGTTAGGCCATAAAACAAGTCTTAACAAATTTCAAAAATCAAAATTATATCAAGTATCTTTTCAGACCACAGCAGAATGAAACTATAAATCAATTCTAAGAGGACATCTCAAAACTACACAAATACATAGAAATTAAATGATATGTGGCTTAATGATCTTTGGGAATATGATGAAATCAAGACGGAAATTAAAAAATTTTCTGAATTGAATGACAAAAGTGACACAAGCTACCAAAATCTCTGGGATACAGTGATAAGACAGAATTTTATAGCACTAAATGCCTACATAAAAAAGACAGAAGGATCACAAATTAAAAATCTAACTTCATACCTCAACGAACTAGGAAAACAAGAGCAAGCCAAGCCCAAAGCTAGAAGGCAAGAAAGAAATAACCAAGCTCAGAGCAGAATTAAATGAAATTGGAATTAACAAAAGCAATACAAAAGATCAATGAAACAAAATACTGGTTCTTTGAAAAATAAACAAAATTGATAGACCACTAGCCAGATTAACCAAGAAATGAAGACAAAGAATTCAGATAAGCTTAATCAGAAATAAAAAAGGAGGCATGACTGCTGATACCACAGAAATACAAATGATTACCCGAGGTTACTATTAACACTTCTATGCACACAAAATAAAAAATCTAGAAGAAATGGATAAATTCCTGGAAGCATGCAACCTCCCAAACATGAAATAGAAAAAAATAGAAAGCATGAAGAGACCAAGAGTAAGTGAGGAGATTGAAAAGGCAATAATAAAAAATAAACCTCCCAATTAAAAAAAGCACAGAACCAGATGGATTCCTAGAAGAATTGTAGCAGACCAACAGAGAAGAGCTGGTACCAATCCTACCGTAATTGTTCCAAAAGAAGGAGACTGAAGGAATCCTCCCTAACTCACTCTACAAAGCCAGTATCACCCTGATACCAGAGCCAGGAAAGAAAACAAAAAAAAAAGAAACTACATACAAATAGAGCACATAAACAAAAATTCAAAAATCCTCAAGACAATACTAGCAAACTGAATCCAAAAGCACATCAAAAAGACAATTAACCACAATCAAGTGGATTTCATCTCAGGGGTGCAAGCATAGCTCAACATACTCAAATTAGTAAATGTTATTCTCCACATAAACAGAGTTGAAAACAAAAACCCTATGATCATCTCAATAGATGTGGAAAAAGCATTTGATAATATCCAGCACCCTTTATGATAAAAATCCTTAACAAAATAGGCATAGAAAGAACATACCTCAAAATAATAAAAGGCATAGATAACAAACCCACAGTCAATATTATACTGAATGGGGAAAAGTTGAAAGCATTCCTCCTAAGAATCAGAACAAGACAAGGATGTCCACTGTCACCACTTCTATGCAACATGGTACTGGATGTCCTAGCCAGAGCAATCAGGCAAGAGAAAGAAATAAAGGGCATCTAAATCATAAAAGTTGAGGTCAAACTATCCCTGTTTGCTGATGATATGAACTTATATCTGGAAACCATTTGTTCCCCCTAAATCTATTGAAATAAATTTAAAAACTAATAAAATGTAAAAGGGGTGGGGAGGAGTAACAAAAAAGGAAGAACCTTTCTGGTTAAGAAACCAAGAAAGATACTTTAATTTTTACCATTTAGGTAGAATACACTAATATAATAGCCTGGCAAGGAAAATTGAATAGATTCAATAATTCAATATAAGTTTTTTTTAAGTTATAAACAAAACATCCTCACACAGACACCATAAGAGAAATCATCTGAAATATAACACAGAGGAATTTTACAGCAGTGAAAATATTCTGTATGACACTATAATAATAGATACATGAATTATACAATTGTTCAAAGCCATAGAATGTACCACACCAACAGTGCATGTGTCAGGGCAGGGGGTAAATGAAAAACCTCTATACCTTTCTCTAAATTTGACAGTGCTTTGATTTGAATTTTTCCCCCAAATTTTGTGTTGAAAACTTAATCTCCAAATTCATATGTTGACAGTATTTGGAGGTAAAGCCTTTCAGAGATAATTAGGATTAGATGAGCTCATTGGGGTAGATGCCCCATGATAGGACTGGTGGCTTCATGAGAAGGGGAAGAGAGACATGAGTGGATGTGCTCTTGCTCTCTCGCCATGTGATGCCTTCCACCATGAAATGACACAGCAAGAAGGCCCTTACCAGATACAGCCCCTTGACTTTGGGCTTCTCAGCCTCCAGAACTGTAAGAAACAAATTTCTTTTCTTTATAAATTACTCAGTCTGTGATATTCTGTTATAGCAAAAGAAATTATTCTAAGACAGGCTGTGAACCTAAAACTGCTCTTAAAAAAAAACCATAAGTATATGAGGTAATACACGTGTTCATTAGCTAATTTTAGACATTCTACAAGGTGTACATACGTCAAAACAACATGTTATACCCTATAAATATATACGATTTGCATTTGTCAATTTATAGAAATAAAAAAGGAAGAAAATTTCAAAAAAATTAAAAAACAAAATTAGCATCAAAATTTCCCTCCAAAAATCTTTCATCATAAAGCAGAGAAAAATATTAACACAACATTTTAACATAACATGAAAAATTACAATAATGACAATCAAACTTTATGAGAAAAAGATAGGAAAGAAATGAAAGCAATAGAAAAAAATTAAAAATGAAGACTTTTAAAAAAACATAAGACAAAATAAAGTCACATAAAACACATTAACTGACAAGAGAATAGAGACTACAACAGAGGAAGAAGAAGAAAGGGGAAGCTGATTTAGAGAAAGAGTATTGATATTTGTAAAGTAGGCAAAGGACATACTTTGGATGGGGGGAACAAAACAATGGTACAGGGAAAATATTTAAAACTCAAATCAAGAAACGTTCGTGAAACAAAGAAAGATTCTGATCTACACAGAGTTAAGAACACATTATATTTTAAAGAAAGGTGACACCTAAAATACAACACAAAAACAATTTAAGTGAAAGTATTGAACCTGAAAGATAAAGGAAAAATCTTTTGGCCATCCAAGTACAAAAATCAGGTCCCTCTCAGGGAAATAAAATTAGGCTAAGCATCAGAAGTTAAAGAGATACTAGAGGGACACCTCAAGCTAAAGGAAAGAAAGGGTGACCAAGAATTTTGTATTTTGCCAAGTAATTATGACCACAGGCAATTTGGTTTTGCAAAGTCTCGGGAAATATTGTATCTATGTGTCTTTTTGAGGAATCTACTAATTATTAGAGAATCTTCAGCAAAAACACTGGTGGTGAGTACTAAACATATTATCTAAAGAATTAAAAATAAACTAAAAGGTGACAGAAAAAATGCAAAGTATCATTTCTAAATATCAGGAAAAAAGGAAGTAGATGACATTATGAATGACTTTATATATAGACATTATAAAAATGCAAACAGGCTGCTAAATAAAATAAATTTTTGGATCGAATCACAAAATAAACCACAATTCTATGTACTACACACAAGAGACACACCTAAACCAAGTAATTCAGACAGGATAAAATGAAAAGATGTATAATAGACTATTGCAAATCAAAAAAGAAAGCAAGGGACATAATCTTAATAGCAAACAAGGTAACTTTAGGGAAAAACACATTAAATTCATCAAAAATGGGATAATATTGCTATGAGGTAAAATGCTATGATAATCTGAATAATAGCCACCTACCTCCCAAAGATATCCACATCCAAATCCTGGGAATCTGTGAATATGTTGCCTTATATGTCAAAGAAACTTTGCAAAAGTGAAGAAGCTACGGATCTAGAGATGAGGAATTATTCTAAATTATCTGAATCAGCCCAGTGTAATCCCAAGGGTCCTTATAAAAGGGGAGAAGAATTAGTTTCAGAGAAAAAAATACATAAAGACAGATGAGGTGAGAGAGAAGATTCCACAAGGTTTGAAGTTGTAGGAGGGCGCCTTAAGCCAAGGAATGTAGGTGGCTTCTTGATGATGGAAAAGTCAAGGACACAGATTCCAACCTGTAGCCTCCAGAAAAAAAAAAAAAAAAAAAATAGCCCTGCTGACAATTTTTTCAGACTGCTGACCTCCAGACAAGTAAGAGAATAAATTTGTGTTTTTTAAGCTACTAAATTTGTGGTAATTTATTACAGCTGCAATAGGAAAATAATATAAAACCACTACATAATAAAGAGTCTAAGAAAGAGCAACTAGCAATCAAACATTTTGTTTATTCAAAATATATTTAAAATTTTTAAATATAACAACTATGAAGAAAGAGTAGGCTTCTAGTTAATTCTGGCTTGGTTTATGTTGACTGCTACACAATTTTCTTATGCTGGCAATGCACAATAATAAATACCATTTACCATTAACAACAACACTAAAAGATATATATTATCCCCATTTACAGTAGGATAAGTAGGCTACTGCTCTCCATAAAGGAAAAGTAATTTTCCCCAAGAACAAGCTAGAAATAAGTGGAGCTAGATTTTAAACTTTGCTCTGCCTGCTCTAAAACTCATTCATGCTCTATCTCATATTGTGTATTTTAATTATTCTTTCTTATTCTAGCCTGATAGGTAAGGAAATGGAAGGAAAAAAAGAAAGGAAAACAGGCGTTAGTGCATAGCAAGTAACATCTTAGTTTCTTTAGCATGCATATAATCTTATTCATTTGTCTAATTGGAGAAAGCAGTAGCAGCAACGGAAGAACTCTTGATAAAGAAGCATGCCATCAATGCAGTGCTCTAAACCCAAATAGTTAACTCACAGCTCCCAAAACCCAACTGAAATGTGTCCACTATATTATATATTGCTATAAGACTAGTGAAGCTTATTTTATTCACTCAAAGTTTAAACGAATTTCAGCAAGAAAGAGTGCTTGCAAAAATAGCAGAAGGGAATATCCCTACTAGGCTTCCATTCACAGCCTGCGAGGAAGGTGGTACATAAAGAGGGCATGAAGGGACCTCAAGAAATCTACACTAACACTCCTGGTTCAACATGCTGGAACTACAGGGCAAGTGGTTGGGAGCAAATCCTAGTTTTATTTTTGAGCCTCTAATCAAGGTGCTAAGTTTCACCTGGCACAAAAAACTGAAGAGTAACTGTCATTCTAAACTTTACCTCCACAAGATCAACTTTTTTAGCTCCTACATACAGGTGAGAAAATGACATATTTATGTTTCTGTACCTGGCTTATTTCATTTAACATAATGACCTCCAGTTTCATAGATTTTGCTGCAAATTACAGGATTTCATTCTTTTTTACGGCTGAATAGTATTCCATTTTGTATATATGCCACTATTTTTTTAAATCAACTTAGGTTAATATCATATCTTTGTTACTGTAAATAGTGCTGTAATAAACATGGGCGTGGAGGTATCCTTTGAAACACTGATTTATTTCCCTTTGGATAAATACCTATTAGTGAGATGGCTGAATTGCACGGTAGTGCGATTTTTAGTTTATTGAAAAATCTTCATACTATTTTTGATAACGGCTGTACTAATTTATTTTCCCACTGACAGTATATGAGTTTCCTTTTATCTTCACCCTCGCCAGCATTTATTTTTTGGTTTATGATAATGGCCATTCTGATTGGGGTAAGATAATATCTCTTTGTGGTTTTGATCTGCATTTCCACAATGTTAGTGATGTTAAACATTTTTCATAAACCTGTTGTATGTCTTATTTGTATGTCTTATTTTCAGAAATGTCTATTCAGCGTCTGGGAAGGGTGTGAGGGGACTAAGAGAGGTAGAGTAAGGCATACAAATATACAGTTAGAAAAAATAAATTCTAGTGTTCGATAGTTCAAGAAGATGACTACAGTTAACAGCAATATATTGTATATTTCGAAGTAGCTAGAAGATTTGAAATGTTCCCAACACAAATAAACGATAGATGTTCCAGGTAATGGAAATCCTAAATACCTTGATTTGATCATTACACATTATATGCATGTATCAAAACAACATGTATATCCCATAAATACATACAAATATGCATCAGTAAAAAAAAAATACATTTTTAAAATTCTGAAGAGTATTCACTGTCTACACTCACAGCCTGCTTGGGACAGGTCTACATGTGTCGGGAAGTAGCTATACTTTGGAATTTGGCTTTTTCCAAGTCACGGAGGGCATTCAGAAAGGCAGTAACAGCCCCAGGGAGCTCTGAGATGTCAAAGCAGACCAGATGTAGCAGTTAGACAGTTGAGCTGCCTCCCTCCAAATGCAGCTATCTTCCTGAGTCTCTAAGTTGGCAACAAGAAAATTATAATGAATCTAAACTCCCCATAAATAACAAGTAAAAATGTATGGTGCTAGATTTTACACCTAGCTCTACCCGACTCCAAAGCTTCTGTTCTTTACAATATTCTTCATTTTAAGCAATCCTGTTTCTCCTTTTATTCTTATGTTCACACCCTGGATAAGAACATTAGGAAAAAAGGAAGAAGGAGGAGGAGGAGGAGAGGGAGGAGGAAAAGAAGAAGAGACGAGAAAACAGAGACATTTGTACATTCTGAAAGAACAGTATATCTGATCCTAGTTCATAACAATCATTGTCGCCCTCCCCCTACTCAGGGGGAAAGAATAAACAGAGAAAAATCACCAGACATGTGAATAGACTCCATCAGAAAAGGGGAAGTGGGAACAATAAGATTTTTCTGTGCAGGAGTCACTCTTTGATTCTACTGTTAAAAAGGGAGTATTTGACTTGGGGTATAGCCAGTGAGGTAACTTATTTGTTCACATAAAAAGGAAATAGTGGGGGTGCAGGGAGGAACAGATGTGAGTTTGAATCCAGATTCCATCACTGATTAATCTTAGACAAATATTTAATTTAATTGAGCCTCAGTTTTCTCAAATTAAAAATGAAAGTAATAACGCTTGGTATTATTTTTGGTTTTGGCTAATGTCAGCAAAAATGGACACTTGTTAGAATGATGTTAGTAATTTACAGAATTAGCAAAGAACATAGAAATCAAGTAAACATTGTGGGCAAATTAGCAAGAACACTGTAGCCTCATCCGGGATTCCCACAAAGTAAATAAGTGCCAACAATTTCAGTAATTTTAAAGCTCAGTTCAAGATTTTTCTGCTCAGGATTAACTCTAAATGGTCTGATTTGTTTCACATTCCTTCTATGGCTATGCTATGGCTATGGCATCTTAATTTACTGTCTAACTGGACATTATCAGATGGGAAAAAGTAATTCCTTAAAGGACATGAAGGTGCTATTGCCGGAAAAAAAAAAAATGTAAAATGGATGTTTAGTAGACCAAACTTACAAGTGTCTAATATACATAGGTACTTATCTAGAGATTAAATGATAGACTGTCAGTAGAGCACTTCATAAATGAAAGCTAAAATCGAACAGGGAAGGATAAGGGTCTTAAGGTCTGGTGAGTTAGAGAACTTAGCCATTCTGACTTTAAAACAAAAACATGACCTATCCTGTTTTGTTTTCAATTAATCTTCTGAGGGACCAGGGTTAGTTCAAGCATCAGTTCAGCCATTTTCCTTGAACCAATCCGAAAAAATCAATGCAATCTACTTTTGAACTCTTCTTCCTTTTCTCCTAACTTTCACTTAGCAATAGAAACTTGCCCTCTGGCCCTTCCCCTTTCATTATCTTATTTTAATGTCCCCTGAAAATTAAAATAATTAAGAAAAGATTGGCAGATGACAATTCCAATTGTGGCTGTATACTTGGAAACTACAGAAAATTGTCTATTTTAGGCTAATCTGTTATTGTGAATTTTCATGACAACAGCCAAGGGTATATTTTCACTACTGTTTTTACTTTAATTCAATTAGAAAATAAAAAATGCTTAAAGCCAAACAGCCCTTGGACTCTCTAACGCTGTTTCTGTTTCTTTATATGCCTCAGTGATGAGTATAATAAGAGCCAAGAGACAAAGTCAATACATACAGAGCTTGTCTTCCTGGGCTTAGCTGCTACGAGGATGTCTACATTATTTGGTGAGACTACAGTGATTTATAGCCAATAACGTGTTCAAATCCCATGCAGGTAGTTCATGGCCATTGATCCCAGACCTGCCCTGGCCAGTCACCTTTCTCTGGAGGGTAAAAATAACTAAAAGCAAAATCATTTCCTCTCAAGGTGTAAGTTCGCAGTCAGTAGTATCAAGCTCTTCCAGTCAGGAAATATATAACTGTTGCCAAATACTTGCTGAAACTCATCCTTCTAAATCTAAGACTGCAAAACAACCTGAATTTCAGAGGTAAAGACCTCATATCCTCTCAGGGCTCACACTTATGCTGCAGCACAAAGGAGAGGGACAAATGGCCATCGACCCTCATTAATTTTTCTTCACATTTCCACCTGGCCAGAGGGGAAACTATGTTTGACTATGCACCTCTGGAAAAGAGGAAGGGAATATAGTTATTTTCTCACCATGAACACACACCATTATTGCCTCCCAGCCAGTATTACAAGATACGTTTCAGGGAGGGCCCTTCCATCCATGTATAATATTAAATTCCAAGAAATACAGACATCCCCTTCACCACCCCCTGGCACATGAAGTGTGGACATATGGTCTAAACCCTACATGTGAATCTGGATCTCTAGGCTAGGATGTAGAAGTGCAGGGTCAGTTAGAGATTAGTGACCTACACTGGTATATGTGGTTGAAAGTCAATCAAATAAATAGTAAGGCAGCAATTGTTCATGATCAGTAGAACTCAGCAGTGCATGTAGTCAGTGGCCCCAGTTCCTGTGTGCTTCTGTCAGCAGTGACATCCCTTCAAGGCCACATGCCCCAGCATAGTTTGCTGAGCAGAGTATTCTTATGGGGGGTGGCAACAGTGCATTGTCTCCATTACTTCTCTCCCAAGCTTTCTTCACCAACCTCCTTACTGGTCCTGAAAAGAAAAGGAAAAAAGAATACAGAAAGTGATACAGAGAATAGCTAATTTTTTTTCATAAGCTGTGTTATACTACTTGGGTATTGACATTTTTATACATACATCTTCAATTAAACTAACATTTAATTATCAAAAAGACTGGCATCTAGGAATTTTGGAGTAAGTTTCTTTCATACATACTGTCCATTCATCCCTAACTGCATGCTACAAAATCCTACAAAAGGGAACAGAAGAAAATCCCTTCAAGTACTTTTATCAAGTACAAGAAAATGGAAAGAAGAGAACCAGCATTGCTACTAAATATTCTTGGAGCTATTGGTAAGAGAGGCTGAATTTGAAATTGACCGCTTGATCGTCAATAAGGTTGTTGGATACTAGAGTGACATAACCATTTAGAAAGGCATAAATGGAGTTAAGCAACGATCACAACGATCCAACCCACAGGAATACATAGTGATGACGAATTGAAAATGGGGTTCTATCTGAGATGGATGGATGGGCAGGCCACTAAATTTGTGCTTGAGATTTTTATTCCAAGAAAATCTGTGCCTAGCAGAGGCAGTACCTAAGCCATCATGACAGGACCCCCTTTACACTTGAGTGATGTCCCAGATTCAGACCCTTTTGACTAAGAGAAAGCTGGACACCCTCGAGGGAGAATTTTGCGATAGCATCACAGGTACTTACCATGAATCTTCCTCCTAGCCGTCCTCAGATGACCTTGTGCCATTTACCAGGCTAAGTGGGCATCGAGTACAGAGATTTATCCAGACATTGGAGGATTATTATAATAAAAGTTGAGTTCAAATGAAAGCTGATCTCTAGGGACCTAGAATGTCACTGTGATATATAGGAAATAATGAAGGCTCCATAAAGGTCAAGTACTGAATAGATTCTGACTTGAGTCTATCTCATAGTAGTCCCAGTTGCTTCTTGAACCTATATCATGCATATTTCCTCGGTTCCCAAGTATATTTTAGACTAGGTATCCTCAGCAACTGGTATAATCACAATTGCAGTCTGACCCATGGATCAAAGTTTTCTTTGGTAGAAAGGTAAATGAAAGGTTCTAGAATGCTCTTTTGCACTAAAATACTGAACTAAAAATATAATGGCATCCCTGGGGAAATCTCAGAACCATCTGTCACCATTCAAGACTCAAGAGATGCATTGCCTGTTCTCACATTGCCATTTAACTCACTGATTTGGCTAATACAGAAGATGAAGTTCCTTAAGAATGACAATTAGTGGTAATATGTTTAACCAGGTAATGACTCCTCTTGCAGCTGCTTTGCTGGAAGTGATTTGCTTAGAGGAGGAAATTAACATAATCTACAGGAATAAGTATGCTGCTATTAATCTAACCAACTATTTTTCCTCATCTCAAAAAGAAGATATACCAGAACATGCTTTCATCTAGCAGAAGAAACTATACAACTTTACCCTTCGTGTTTAGCATGTATCAGTGTTCTGTATCAGTTTCACCATTTAGTTTGCAAGGACTTTGATCTCACCATCTCAGAATATATCATACTGGTTCATCATGTTAGTGGAACTAAGGAGCTGAAAGCAAGAAATACAGCAAATGCCTTGAAACACTTGCATGACAGTGGTTAGGTGATGAATCCCTTACAAACACATATTGTTTTCAATTTCTGAGGATCCGGTAATCTTGAGCATGTTGGCATATATTTTCTCAAGTGAAAGAAAGATTCCTGAATCTTGCCTTTCATATTACTAAGAAAAGCAAAAAATGGCTTTTGGGGATTTTACAGATGACATATACCATACCTGAGTGTGCTTTTTAAATATACTTACCAGGTTATTAAAAATGTTTTCAGTTCAGAGGGAGTTCAAGAGTAAAAGGAAATTATTCCTCTGATCCGTGATACAGTGCCAGTTCTGCCAATTGGCTCTCACAACCTAGCTGATTCCATGATGCTTCCTGGAGTCTGTGACAACCCTGATGGGAAAAACCACAATTCTCAGGATTTATGGATAAAAAGCCTAGGGGGAAAAAAGCCGTGTATTCTTTACAAAGTAACTATTATTTTGGAAAAAACTCTTGCCTCATCTTATATCCTGGTTGATGCTTATCTTTGTGCCCACTCAAACTGAGCTAAACATCACAAACAGTGTGTTATTTAGAAATCCCGATCCATGAAGACAGATGCACATAGCAGCCCACCTTTATCAAAAGGAAGAGGTGATGGGAGAGTAGGGCCAAGTGGTTCCTGAAGCATAAGAAAGTTGTATGAGCAGATGGCTCACACACACAGCATGTCTCTTCTTGGCTCACAGTCACCCCTCTATCAACCCACGCTTTTGATCTCATAGAGAGTCCCTTACGAATAGACCAACTATAATTTATCATATAAATAGGAACGTTTTTGAGCTTAAAAAGTAGGCCAGGACAACAGGCCTAAAATGGGACTGTCCTAGCCAAATCATTATACAGTCTCACTCTACCTATAACTCAGCAGTTTCCAAGCAGGGGCGATCTTCATCCCCTACCCATGAAACATTTGGAAATATCTGGAGACATTTTGGGTTGTCACAAATGGGCTGAGGGTGTGCTATGGGCATGTAGTGGGTAAAGATTTGGGATGCTGCCAAACATCCTAAAATGCACAGAAACAGCTCTCCCAAAACAAAGAATTATCAACAGTGCTGAGGTTGAGAAACCCTTTTATAACTATTTGGCTTAAGAGGTAAAAAAAATAAAAGGAAATCAATTCACAAAAAATTCTGCATGAGAGGCCAGCACAAAGTAAAAGTGGACATTTGCAGCATTACAACCAGAGGCAGACCAGATGTGAAAAAGTTTAGAGTAGAGAAATATTCTTAGTAGGCAGAAGTTTAAGTGTTACAGCTCATTCTCTCTCTCTCTTTTTTTTTTTTTTTTTTTTGAGACCGAGTCTCACTCTGTTGCCTGGGCTAGAGTGCCGTGGCGTTAGCCTAGCTCGCAGCAACCTCAAACTCCTGGGTTCAAGCGATCCTCCTGCCTCAGCCTCCCAATTAGCTGGGACTACAGGCATGTGCCACCACACCAGGCTAATATTTTTCTATTTTTTAGTTGTCCAGCTTATTTCTTTCTATTTTTAGTAGAGACAGGGTCTTGCTCTTTAGGAGGCTGGTCTCAAACTCTTAACCTCAAGTGATCCTCCTGCCTTGGCCTCCCAGAGTGCTAGGATTACAGGTGTTACAGGCATGAACCACCACACCCGGCTACAACTCATTTTCCACTTGTATTGGAAAAAGAGATATGCTGAGGTAATGATCCACATAGACATATGACTACATGGTCACGTTCTTGGAAGGAGCAAGGTTTGAAGACTGCTGACAAGGAGATTTGGAGAAAATATATACGAATGTTTCACTTTAAATGAACCTCAGGAACCCATTGCAGAAGAGCCTTTTAAATAACAAGATGGCCTACTCTGAATCTGTCAACTGGTCTCCACTCCTCAGTTCCCCAGTGAGCTTCTAAAATTGTGGCCAAAGTAGCTGGAAAGAAGAAAATAAAAGGTTGTCCTTTGGCCAATTCTCACCTGGATTCCACCCTTACTTAGTGCTATTTCACTAAAAGTAGTGGTCTACCAGGAGCCCCAAATATGGTAACAGAGTCTAAGAAAATAAGACCATCTCCTGGTGGCAAAGTGATTACATTGGATCCCTTTAATCATAGAAAAGCCAGTTATTTGGCCTCATTCTAAATGACACTTACATTGAACTCAAATTCTCTTTATGCACTAAACATGCTTCCGTTAGCACCATTTGAAAGTTTTATAACATTAATATGGTATTGTGCACAATGGTGTTTATCATCAAAAAACTTACAACAATGAAATTGATATTAAAAAAACTAATGCTCAATTTTTTTCATGTACCCTGTCTTCCAGAAATATTAATAGCTTGCCTCATAAAATGATAAAGTGGCCTATTGAAAAGTCAGTTGTAATGCCAGCTGGGAAATAACACCTTGCAAATTCAGGGTACTGCTACAGAGGAGATGTATTCAGAAATAAAGATAAACATAGGGTGATTTGTTTTTCAGAAAGCCAGAATGAACAAGTATATGAATCAGGGAATTCAAGAAAAAAATGAAAATTCAAAATATTACATCTAATATTATATTATTTTATTTTTAAAAGTCTGTTTTACCCAAACCAAACCAATCTCTTGCTCATATAATATTATATTTGGTTGTTTCTTATTTTATGCAACATATGTAACAATATATCCTATACCATTCTCTAAGTGACTGTCTATTAGACACTCTATCTTACTTCTCTTTGTTTTCTAAGTATTTAGTAGAATACGAGAGGCACTCAGTAAATATGTATTTAATAAGTTCATGAATAAAGGAAACAAATAAGTCAATAAATAATAAATAAAGCCAAATCATATATTCCCATTTTTCAAATGACCTTATAAGAAATTTACCTTCATTTGTGAATTTTCTTACCCAAACCAGGCAAGACTCAATGCTAGAAGCATTATTAAGTAAAGGATGTAGTCACTTGCTTTCATTGATTTTACTCTTCACTTTTAGAGAAAAAAAATAAAAAATAGAAATGCACCACTAAGGCTTTTTATCACATCACCTTCCACTATGATTTGCTATTGGACAAAAATCTAAATTATCTTGGTATAATTAGAATGTCAATAATTGTGAAACTACATGATTCTAGTGCAATTAGAATACAATCTATTGCTGCTGGAGTTATACTCTTTTATCTATCTATCTATCATTTATCTATCTATCGTAGCAACCAGCACAAAGTGAGCATGCGGTAATTGTATGTCACTATCAAACGCATTCTTCTGTGACACTTAAGGCACTTTTTCCTTCCTCCATGGCCTTTCTGCTTTCTAGGAGTCATTTTACCACCGCAATTTGACATGTCTGGCAAATCAAAATAGAAGAAGTGGACTCTACCTGGCCTTTGACTGAGTGAAGTTTTAAATTTAAAAAAAGTACAAAACTTGGGCATTCTCCTACTCCAAAATTGTTTTTAATGAGACAATTTGAACATGAGTTAGAAGTAGGATCAAATTTTAGAGAGTCTCTCCGAGAGTAAAAGGTGGAAGAGGAATCAGACATACAGGTACCAAGAAAGCCAAGAGACAATGTTCAGTATCTCGGTGATTCAGTTAACTTTTGATGCATAATAAACCACCCCAAAACATAATGGCTTAAAAATATAACCCTTTATTTAGCTCGTGCTTCTGCTGTTCAGCAATTTAGGCTGAGTTCATCTGGATGGTTCATCTGGTCTCATTTGGACTCAGTCATGCATCTGCAACCAGCTCTCAGGTTGACTGGTTACTAGCTGCCCTAGGATACCCAGCAGGGTGGCGTGGGAAGTCCTTTAGCAGACTATTCCCATGCTTATTTACATGGCAGCTGGGAAGAGTTCCAAGAGAGGTATCGGAAGCATGCAAGGCCTCTTGATGCCTAGGTTTGCAACTGCCACATAATTTCACTGTGTTCTGTTGACCAAAGCAAGTAACATATTCAGTACAGAATCGAGAGGAGGAGAAATAGATTTCTCCTTTTGAAGGGAGGGCTGCAATGTCGTACAGCAACGTACATGGCTGCAGGCAGACTGTGGTGTTTTTGCAATCTACTGTCCTGGTGTTCAGAAAGAAAGCTGAATAATTTACAGAGCGTGGCTGCCAATCAATGACTAACAGCATATGGAGTGTCTCATTTTAATGAATTAGTGAATAGAATCTGGAATTTAGAGTAAGAAGACTCCTGTGTCACCAGATGTTTGGCCTTGGACAAGTTACTTAACCTCTCAGAGCTTCCAATCCTCATATTTAAATGCGGATAATGATAACGTTTAACTAACATGATTACTATGAAGATAAAGTGAGTTACTTTATGAAAAAGTACTTTGTAGTCTGTAAAACATCAAGTTAAATATTAACATAAGCAGTAAAATGTAGGCGTTAAGAGCATTGGCCCCGGATCCAGAGTGTTCAGATTCGAATACAGTGCTTACCACTGATCAGTCTCTTACCATGAGGTGAGTTCTTACACTTTCAATGACTTATTTTTCACTCATGTAAGTTAAAAGTATTATTATTTTATGGTTAGTATTAGGATCATCAGTGAGGCACTCTGCTAGAATTTGAGGACAAAAAGACCTGCTATAATACTGTACATTCAGGCATAGCTTTATTGTAAACAAGGGGCATTGTGCAGACTTAGGCAAGTCACTTAAACTTTCTGTTTTTTCAGGTGTTAAATAAGAATGTTTCAACTTGGCTACTCACCAAAATATAGTGACAAGTAATTAACACATAGTAGTTACAGATGTTGAGTGCTGAGAACAGTCTCTTTTAGATAAATCTAGATCTAAGGAAGACTTTACAAGAATGTAGCCTTTGCTAGGACCACTGTCGGCCGCCAAATTAAGAGCCTCACAAGCCCCGAAAGTTCTCAGTGACAATGGTAAGGCTTTAGTCTGGGAAGACCCTCATCATTTTAGTAAGGGGAGTAGGCATTATTAGCCCTTTTTATGTGTGATCAAACTGAGGCTTAGAGAATTCAAATAAATTGCACAAGGTCGCATAACAAATCAGTGACATCAGCGATATTCCAAACATATGCTACTTGGTTTCACAGCCAAGGTTTTTGCAACTATAAAACATATCTTTCAGTTTATTTATTTATTTATCCATCCATCCAATGATTTAGTAATTGTTGGAGAGTCATATTAGCAGAGGAAAAATTATGTTTGTGTTGTACAGGCTTGAATTTTAATCTCATTTCATTCATATATATGCACATACACATTCATATAACCTTTCTTCATCTATTTATTCAGCATATATTTATGAAACCCATGTCATGTGCCCCAGATTGTGATGGGGACCAAACCTACTCACTGTCTAATGTCAAGCAAATTACTTAACATCTCTGACTCTGTAAAATGATACGATAATCACTACTCAGATTAATGGAGCTAAATGATGTCAAACATTTAGCATGGTTCATTGTACACAGTAGGCACTTGACAAATTGTTGTTTCATGGAGGCTGTTAAGAGTAATCTTTACTCATTCTACAAACACATACAAGCAAGGAGCAGCCAACATGTTCCCTGCCAGCACACAGCCCTGCTGCTGGCTTCATGACAGAGTGACGTGAGTGCAATTAGTCTTTCCTGTGGTCAAGCTAAAACCTGAATTGGAAGGGTAGGGTGAACAAAAGCAAAATAGGATCGGGGACTTCTTTTCATATTGAGGCAGAGGAAGGCTCAAAATTCAAAAGCAGAGCCAAGTTTACTATTGCATTTACAGAGACAAACATATTACTTCAGATGCACTCTGAATTTCTGTTATTCAGGGACTCTTCCCTAATTAACAATTTAGATTAGTTAGAGTTCCTTAGCATTCTACTTCCTTTTTTTTACGATCTATTTCCATATACAGCCTGACAATATCTAAGGCATCATCAGTGCCTGTATCTTACCATCTGTCATTCCCCAAATCTAGTCGGTCGGTCCAGCCTATGAATCCTACCTCTGCCTTGTCTCATTCTTCCAGCCTCTCTTCTCCACTTTAATTGCAATGGCCTAATCCAAACCCTTGGCACATTCTGCCTGGATTTCTGCAAAATATACATATTGTCTTCCTTTCTCCAGCAGCTCCCTTCCATCCCTAGACCATCCATTCTGAGGCCCCCAGTTTTCTTTAAATTTAGGTTTTGATCCTCCATTATTTTCTGTTCTCCTGGCAGGCTTCCCACAGTTTAATCAAAATCTGTCCAGTGGCAGTAGAAGAATTAGATTAGCATGTCTCAGGCTAAAGTTTGAATCAGCTCACAAAACTTGCAACAAAACTCTGGCATTTCACACATAATGTAACAATAATTCACACAAAAATCATATTTTTCTCCAAAATAGTATTTTTCATTTAAAAATAACATTTTAATTTATTTACCATGAAGTAAAATTGCTTCTTCAAGAGAATGTGCCAGGTACATGGCATGGTTTTGCAGATTATCTGGAAAATTGCTGTTGGCCTAGTTTGACAGGCACAGATCTACACCTCTTCAACTCGTTAGTGTGATAGTAAGACTCTCCATGAAACAGTCTGCTTCTCTATCATTGTCAAATCACCTTGAAGCATCTACCTGTCCAACCTCCTTCATCTATGTGTCTTGATCATGTTAGGAACTTTCTTAGCCCATGCCTCTGTTTAAATTGTGTCCCCAACCTGAAATTCCCATGTCTCTAGAAATGAGTCCTACTTCTCCTTCAAAGAGAAGTTATAATGTCACCTTGTTTGTTAAGAGTAATTGCATTTTCCTGACTTAGAAAAGTTCTAGGTCTCACTCACTCTTGTAACCCTCCAAGTCTTCTGCATACAGTAGGTATTCATTGAATTTTTATGGATGTAAATTATTATTACCGCAAATGTTGTCATTGATGCCGGTCATTGGTGTTATTAATGATATATGAATACCATATTCACACTTTTCCTCACCTAAGTCATTTTTCAAGATTATAGAAAATCAGGCATCAGCAATCCATCAGCAATAATATTATGAGTTTATTAATTTTTCAGGTAAAGAAATTAAAACTAAGAACAGTCAAATGTCTTAGCCAAGACAGCACAGCTATAATGACATCTAAAGTTGATTTCCATCCTAGTGACAGAGCTATTGGGTCTAGGACATTGGACATACCAGTATCATTGCAGTACAAATGATTTTCACTTGTGTGAGCATAATGATGGCCAAGAACTATGGTAGAGAAACACACAATGGTAAAATCTCTATCATGCTTGAAAGAAGACATCAATTCTCCTTCCAGCTTGGCCTCAGATGTCCTGTAGTGCTCAGATAAGCCATTTATACTGTTTTCTATATATCCATTTCTTCCACTATAAAATGGAAACAGCGATGCCCACACTCTGTACCACACACATAAGTTATTAAGATAAATAATGGAATTAAAGTTGAAGAGAAGACATTGAGAAACCACAGTGATTAATTTCTCTGGAACAAAGTGAGTGTTTCACAAGAATAAAGGCACCGCTTACTTTTGGTGGCTTCTCAATCTAGCTACGCTGAGTCTCAAAGCAGTATTGGACATATGTCTCCTCTTTCACAAGTCTTCCAGCTTTCTCATATTCTGCTTCTGATAAGAAATATTCTTAAACTAAAGAGGCTGAAATCTCTCTCTTTCACTGAACAGTTCTGTTCCTAGGTTATTAATACTATACCTGTGTCTGAGCTATCCAGTTGTTATGGACTGAATATTTGTATCTCTCCAATCCCAAATTCGAAGCCCTAACCTCTAATGGCTATTTGGAGGTGGAGCCTTTGGGAGCTGAGTAGGTTTAGATGAGGTCATGAGAAACTGAATCAGCTGGCACCTACATCTTGGACTTCCCAGTCTCCAGAGCCATGAGGAATAAATTTCTATTGTTCATATTGCTCACCCAGTCTATAGTATTTTATTATGGCAGCCTGAGAAGACAATGATCTAAACTTCAGTCGATCAGTTTGTTTTGCCATATTTTTTCTGCTGAAGAAACCATAACATTTGTTTAAGGGAACTTATTCAGGCCATCAGCTGAGAAAGTTAAATGACTCACCAAGGACCACCTCTAGAATCTGGGTCTTGACTGCACCTCCCAGATATTCCACTGTGTTTATGTTCAGTTGAGACTAGCCACTAAGAAACAAAATGACAGCACTTAAAATGCACCTGGAATAAACACCAGTATTCTACTAAATTAATTCATCAGAAATTCTTCAAATCATATCACCTACTCATTCTGTTCTTGTAGATAGATCTAAGCAAGACAAGGTTTAATCGAGATTGTTCAAGGAGTATAGACTCAGAACCAGAGGACTGAGATGATTCAGAAAGAATTGCAAGTTTTCCAGGCATGTCTGTCTAATAGGGATTATCCAGAAGTATTTGGAGCTCAATGGTTAAGGTTCACAGAGTCAACATGCTCCAGTCCGCATGTCCAAGGCCATGCACAGCTCTCAGGATGTTGGTGGTAATTTCAGCTACTGCTCATTTAAGAAAGCACATTATGGTGTAACGAGTAAAAATCTCAAGTCCATTATGATTAACTTAAAAAGTAACTTATCTGCAAACATTAGTACTCTATCCAGAGCTGTTCATTCATTCATCAAATATTTATTGAGCACCAACTACATTCAGTAGTTGAATGTACTACTTACATTAACTATACCAGACATACCAGAGATATGGATCCTACCATTGAGTAGTTTTATAGTATACTGAGGGATCCAGGCTTCATGTAAATAAGCAAATGAAATAAATCAGTACCATGAAAGAAACAAATAAAAATTTGAAATGGAGAATTATGGGGCAGAGATTCAATAAGGATGGAATGGGAAGGCCCCTCTGAAAAGATAACATTTAAACTGAGATAATATTACACAGAAGAGGAAAGGCTATGCTAAGGTAATAAATAAACATACAAATTCCATAAAATAAACAGAAATTTATTCTTATGCATGTCATATTCCAGTGCTATCACATAGCTCTCCCGCACAGCTCTCTTCCAAGTGATGAATCAGAGATCTAAGGGGTTGCTATCTTGAAACTCCAACATCTCAGGTTCTTTGCATCTCGCCATGCATAGAAGGCATACCAGTTCTTAACACCCTCAAACCAGAAGTGACACATCACCCTCACTTGTGTTGCACTGGTGAAAATTAACCACGTGGTCCACTTAGATGCATGGGGTTGGGAAAATGTAAGGGAGTACATGATATATTTTTTGACATGGATATAAAAGATGTCAAGTAGAAAACCCAGTGAGAAGTCAAAAGAAAAACATCCTAGGTAGAAAATACTGCATGTGCAAAGTCTCTGAGGTGAGAAAATGCTTGGCCCAGTTGAGGAATTAAAAGAAAACCAGTGTGTCTAGATGTGAATGTGAATGCGGAAGAGATTGGCATGGTAAGAGGTTGCAAAACTGAATATAAGTGAATAAAAGCAGAACAAAGATATGAGTGGGCCAAAGTAATGTGGGGAATTTATTTAAAATATAAAAGGAAATCTATTAGAGGGATTTTAATAGGGGAATTAGATGATATACATTACAGTTATGCACCATATAATGACACTGTGATCAGTGATGGACCACATATACAATGATGGTAGCATAAGATTATGATACAATATTTTCACCATACCTTTTCTATGTTTAGATAGACAAATACTTACCGTTGCATTACAATTGCCTATGGTATTCAACACAGTAACATGCTGTACAGGTTTGTAGCCTAGGAGCAATAGGCTACTCCATATAGCCTAGGTGTGGTAGGCTGTACCATTTAGGTTTGCATAAGGGCATTCACTTTCACAACGACAAAATCGCTTAATGATGCATTTCTCAGAAAGTATCCCTGTTGTTAAGTGACACGTGACTGCATACTTTTATAAGTTTTAACAAAGTTGTGGTCAGTTGTATCAAATATAACCTAAATTTGAAATAGGATAAGAATAAAGAAATGTCGTTTGGGTTTGAAAACAGTTCAAAACCAGTTTCAGATGAGTAGTAACAGAAGACACCAATTACAAAGAGCTGGTTAGTGAAAAAGGTATGAGTGAATAGCATATTGGGCGATCAGAGAATCAGGTACAGATACTCATTCTTTCTAGAGTTTGTCTATGAAGGAGAGCAGAGAATATGGTGGAGATAGCTTATAAGGTGATATAGGGTCAAAGAAAGCTTACTTGAGTCATCCTTCTCATCTGATCTTAACACTAAGCTTTTAAAGAACTGTGCAAGACAGACAAGAAGGAGATACCTTATTCAGTGATATTTTCAGGGACTTTATCAAGAGTGCATCTCTTTAATATTTCTAGCATTGTGGCAGTACATAAATCTAGGCTGAATTTCCCAGTTTCTTCCACATGTTATTTGTCTGCACTTTAGCCTTCATCCTATTCCCCAGATTTCACTCTACTAGATTGAGTTCTGGGACTCGGGATGTTTATTCAGGCTCTCCACCCCTTCCCGCCTTTCCTAATCCTCCTAGCTCTTCAGCAGGGCCTGTGCCTGACAACTGGATCAGTTTTCAACTGGCAGTTTAAACTCCTTAAGAAAAAGAATATGCCACAAAGGCCTACTGAATATCAGCTTCTTGCCCAATTGGCATAACTGTTGGCAAGGTCCCTCCTGATAAATGTTTTTATGATTCAGAAGAGAGGAGGCAAATGCAAGTACTGATGTGACTAATGCTCAATTGAAATATTAATTACTAAACACCAATAGATTTCCACTCAACCTAAGCTACTTTCCAATGAACTAGTCTCAAGGGACATTTCCTGTTAACTTATGACTTAATCAAACATTACATTTCTTTCAAATTTTATCATCTCCAATCCCAACAAAACCTATTCTTCATGGTTCCTACAACACAGACACCTATGATTCAACTTCCCTAACAAACTTGGAAGTTATTGAGGCACCAAATGAATCTAAGGATTCTATAGCAGCCTGTAATATGCCTTATCATGTTTCCTTATATTGCTGCTTGAGTTAGCTGAACCAGACTTGACAGACAGCTGGGCTGGTTAGAAAGATCCACCTATGTTTCTGTCTGTTTTATCAAAAATCAGCTGGTCATAGGCATATGGTTTTATTTCTGGGTTCTCTATTCTGTTCCTTTGGTCTATGTGTCTGCGTGTATACCAGTACCATGCTGGTTTGGTTACTGTAGCCTTGTAGTATAATTTGAAGTTAGATAATGTGATGCCTCCAAATTTTTTCTTTTTGTTTAGGATTGTTTTGGCTATTTAGGGTCTTTTTTTTTTTTTTTTGGCTCCATATGAAGTTTAGAATGATTTTTTCTAGATCCATGAGGAATGATGTTGAAATTTTAATGGGAATTATGTTGAATCTATAAATCACATTGGGCAGTATGGACATTTTAACAATGTTGATTATTCCAATCCATGAGCATGGGATGTTTTTCCCTTTGTCTGTGTCATCTCTGATTTCTTTCATTAGTGTTTTGTAGTTCTCCTTGTAGAGATCTTTCACCTCCTTGGTGAAAGTATATTCCTAAGTATTTTATTTTCTTTATAGCTACTTTAAATGGTATTGAGTTCTTGATTTGACTCTCAGCTTGATTGTTATTCATATATAGGAATGCTATTGATTTGTGTACATTAATTTTGTAACCTAAAACATTATTGAATTTATTTATCAATTCTAGGAGTCTTCTGATGGAGTTTCTAGAGTTTTCTAGGTATAAGACCATATTGTCAGGAAACAGTGATAATTTTACCTCCTCTATCCGAATCTGAATGCTCTTTATTTTTTTCTCTTGCCTGACTAATCTGGCTAGGTCATCCAGTACCATGTTGAATAGAAATGGTGACAGTCAGCATCCTTGTCTTTTTCCAGTTCTTAGGAAAAATGCTTTCAGCTTTTCCCTGTTCAGTATGATGTTAGCTGTGGTTTTGTCATATATGGCTTTTTTTATTTTTTTAATTGCTTTTTTTTATTTCAGCATATTAGGGGTGTACAGATGTTCAGGTTACGTATATTGCCTTTGCCCCACCCAAGTCAGAGCTTTAAGAGTGTCTATCCCCCAGATGGTGCACACCACACCCATTAGATGTGTATATATCCATCCCCTCCACCCCTTCCATCTGCCCAACACCCAGTGAATGTTATCACTATATGTGCTCTTAAGTGTTGATCAGTTAATACCAGTTTGATGGTGAGTACATATGGTGCTTGTTTTTCCATTCTTGTGATACTTCATTTAGGTATGTTCCTTCTATGCCTAGTTTGTTGAGCATTTTTATCATGAAGGGTGCTGGATTTTTCTGCATTTATTGAGATGATTACATTATATTTGTTTTTAGTTCTTTTTATGTGATAAATTGCATTTATTAACTTGCACATATTGAACCCTTCTTACATCCCTTGGATGAATCTCACTTGTTCAGGAAAAATGGATAATCACATGCAGAACAATGAACTGGATTCCTATCTTTCGCCAAACATACAAATTAACTAAAAGTGGATTAAAGACTTTAATATAAGACCTGAAACCATAAAAGTTCTAGAAGGAATCATAGAAAAACTTCTAACATTGGTCTGGGAAAGAATGTATGAGTAAGACACCAAAAGTAAATATAGCAACAACAAAAATAAATAAGTGGGACTTAATTAAACTAAAAAGTTTCTACACAGCAAAGGAAATGATCAGCAAACAGACAGCCTACAGAATGGGAGAAAATATTCATAAACTGTACATCCAACAAAGGTCTAATAACCAGAATCTATAAAGAACTCAAACAAATAAGCAAGATAAAAACACATAACCCCATCAAAAAGTTGGAAAAATACATGAACACACTCTTCTCAAAAGAAGATAGATAAATGGCCAACAAACATATGAAAACATGTTCAACATCATTAATCATCAGGGAACTGCAAATTAAAACCACAGTGAGTTACTACCTTACCCCTGTCAGACTGGCCATTATTAAAAAATCAAAAAACAATAGAAGTTGACATGGTTGCAGTAAAAGAGGAATGCTTATACACTGTTGGTGGAAATGTAAACTTGCACAACCACTATGGAAAGCAGAATGGAGATTCCTCAAAGAACTAAAAGTAGAGCTACCATTTGATCCAGAAATCCCATTACTGGGTATCTACCCAAAGGAAAAGAAGTAATTTTATATAATAATAAAAAAAACCCACCTGCACCTGAATGTTTATCCCCGCACAATTCAAAATAGCAAAGATACGGAATCAACATAAGTGCCCATCAATTGATGAGTGGAAAAAGAAAATGTGGTGTGTATGTGCTCCAGTACTCCACACACCATGGAGTACTACTCAGCCATAAAACAGAATGAAATAATGTTTCTTGTAGCACTTGGGTGGAACTGGAGATCATCATCCTGAGTGAAATATCTTGGGAATGGAAGAACAGATGCTACATGCTCTCACTTATAAGTGAGAGCTAAAGGAAAGATATACATGGTCATAAAAAGCTGTAATGGACATTGGAAACTAAGATGGGGGAGGGTGGATGAAGAGGGAGGGATAAATATCTACCTATTGAGTACAATGTACACTACTCTAATATGCTATTTGCTATTCGGGTACACTGAAAGCCCTGACTTCAGCATGATACAATTTATCCATGTAACGAAAAATGCTTGTATTCTCTAAATTTTTTTAAATAAATAAAAAGAAATACCCCTCTGAACTTTTGTTCCTTCTAAGTATGTCTTCTACAGCATAAAATCTCATTGCCTCTGAGTCCTAGTTCTGCTATTTTCTGGTTGTGATCAGGGAGTTGAAGGAAATAGATTCAGAATCAAATTTTGTCATATTTGGAAATGCTAGGTAAGTATAATGATATTACATGATTATATACCTTTATTTGTAGGACTTTGATCTTGATAAACATGAAGTTTTATGAATAATAAAGTTGCAACTGAAGAACAAATGGAGTACATATGAGACTAACTCTACATGTGCAGTGTTAAAAGTCAGCAATAAATCCAATCACACTTAATTGTCGTTATCTCTTTAGAACTATCATGTCCAATCTCCTTTGCACAGGCTCTTGATTCCTTGTTTCTAACCGTCCACAGTTTGCTTTTCTCAATAATTATATTAAATTAGATAAATTAAAGTCTAACCAAACTAATTTTGCATAATATCCTAGTCCATTTGTGCAGAGTCTCTGAAAACCTCTAAGCTATTTCTCTAGGCAGTGGGGTAGCTAATTATTTACCCTCCCAGCAGCCTCCAAGGCACTTCTGATCCTATGTTTAGAACAGAGAATGATTCCATTTGATTAAGAGAACAAATGCCCACAGCTTTCCTAAGACAACATGAAAATTCCATCTATCCAAGGGGACTAAGTAATTTACTCTCTGCAGATTCCTTTGGATCCTGAAATAATGTGCAGTGATGCATAGGCACATGGTCATTATGCCCCAGATTTCCTCATTTAGGAAATCAATTCTTAAACGTTGGGGATATGCAAATTCAATTATTCCTGAACTGCAGAATGATAATCATGCGCTGAAATATGTATTAGCATATCCACGCAGAGCAGACTTCTCCTCCCCTAGGGTTCTCTGCCACCTGTTGAATTAATTTGATCTCATCCCTTGACATCCATCAGGTTCCACATATGACAGGGGCAGACTAACTTAACCTGTTGTCAGAGGAAACTGCAAAGTAACAAGAGAGAGTCACATCTCAGCAGAATACTACAGAGAGGAGGCAAAAACTAGAACAAACGCTTAGCCAACTAGTTACCAGATATCCCTGAACAATGCACCTTGGCATACAAGGACCATTTAAATCTAATTAAGAAGTTTCTCTTCTGGTCCACTGGGGATCTGCACAATGACACAAGAACAGTGCTTAACTGGCATGGTGCTTGCTAAGCAAGCGCTTGGGAATTAAATTCTTTCTTATTGTTCTTTTTAAATATTTCTGAACCACAAGGAAATTCTGTTTCATGATTCTACAGCAGAAATAAATTCAGTCTCGATCTAATTTTAATCTATAAACAGAGAAAAACATTTTTCATTGTACTTGTCACTTTCTCACTGACTCAAAATCTTCCAAAGGCTTGGGACACATTATGTATGGAACATATATGTGTGTGTGTGTGTATGTACATACATATCACATAACATATATATGAATAATATTTACATATAACATCTATATTATATATTCTATACATTTGTATATATGGAATATGTGTGTATATATATTAATATCTCACAGCTCATAACATTTTTTGCCCCAAAGTGTTATCACATGATATGTTTCCCAGCACCTGTCTTTATTCATTTCAGTGATAAAATTTAGTTACCCAATATTCACTTTTAAATGAAATATCTCCATTGCTTTTCCAACAAAACAAGTTTCCCTCTCAGCACTTTTTTCCCTTAGCTCCTTAACTGCAAGGTGCCTCCCTTTGACCAATGATGAAGCCAACCTCAATGGCTACTTCTGGATCGGAATTGCTGAGTGATCACAGGAACAGAAGGGCTAAGCATCCCAAATACACGTAGGAAGGATCTCCATGAATTCACATCTATTATTTAACACTTAACTCAGCCACACCCTTCTCCAGAAATCTACTCTAATAGCCTGTGAATGCATCTATCGCAGCTCTTAGAACAATAGTCTACTTTTGTCCAGATATGTTGCAGGGTTCCTCACTAAAATGTAAACTACTTGAGTTGAGAAATAGCATTTTTATCACTCTTTGTATTCCACAAATCTAGCACATATAAGGTACAAAATAAAGGGACAGATATTTTTGAAAAGAATGAATTAAGCTGAATTTTTATTTGATGAAAATAATAAAATATTTGTCCATGACCTTCATCATTTTAGCCTTTTATCCAAAAATAACACTACAGTATATTATAAACTATAATGCCTTCTGAAGGTATACTCAAATACAAATACAGTAATGTCATCTACATTTGACATAGAAGAAAATGTGGAAACTTTATTTAGATTGGTTTTAGATGAAAAGTGAGGTTCCTAAGCCTCTTCCAACTTGCCCCTGTTTTTTTCCCCTACCTCATAATTACACCAGTATCCCCATTCTAGTGTTGAATTATTTTGATTTTGCAACCCATCAGCACTGATTTTCTTTTCTCCTTCTTTCCCATACAGCTGCAGTTCTCCCAGCTATAGCCTCTACTTCCACCATGGGGGTTCTGTTCACTATGTTATTTTTATATTCTACCATCCTCCATTCTATGCAGCCAAGTTCTCATATATTCCTTCAGATATCTTCATTTCTGACAAATTCATTCATTGTGCAAATGCTGGAGAATGTCTGTGTAATGGAGATTGTGCTTTCCAAACCCATAAATAAGCATTTCTCTTTTAAATTTTGTCTACATTGTCTTCTCCCTGAGGAAGGGAAGGTGTGAGGAAGAGGTACAGCTAAAAAGATAGTTTTAAAATAGTCTTTTTGTTATCTAAAACATGCATAAGAGTTTATAGCAAAAGAATAGATGTAACAGCCAGGTTTTGTTGCAAGAGAGAAAGAATTTGTTAAGTTCCTTTATCTCTCTTGTAAACATAGCCAGAGAGCATCTTGGTGGATAAGATCATAAAGAGTTCTACTCAATGCCTGGGGTGGAGAAAAAAGGATATTTTGGAGAAGCAGAAAGCCCTAAACATGTCCTTCCTATCTTCCTAGCTTGTAGAGTTATGGGAGCAAGGAAGAAGAGAATGGATCATAGACCTGGATATAAATGCTGAAATTATAAAACGTCTACAAAGAAACAGGAGAATATCTCCTCAACTCTGAAGAAGGCAAAGATTTCCAAGATAGAATTCAAATAGCACTCAGTAAAAAACAAAAAATGAGAAATTGATAAGGTAGTCATGCAGAAAGGGGCCTTGCTAGGTCATCAAGCCTCCCTTGGCTTCCATGTCACTTTGAGACCCTGAGACTTCCTGTGTGATCCTT